>NW_012192872.1:241475-260603 GCF_000504015.1 Erythranthe guttata | reverse complement strand
TGTATACATTATCTAGCAACTGCAAATGTGATGCGGCCAACAATAAGTTAACTCGAATCACCTCAAATTAAACCTGCAACGAATACTTGGGAATCGATACGGCTTAACGATGATCTTCTTCGATTTGATGGATTAGGTGTTTCCTGCGTAAGAAAAATATACGTTAGGGTGCCGGAGCTTGGTTCCGGCGAAAACCCTCCGATGCTTAAGTCAGTCCAGATTCCAAGAGAAGAATATCAGAGAAAATACGAGAAGAAAATATTCTAATGTCTTTCGAATAATAAAAATTACCTTTTCCCAATAAACGTAAAGCATTTATATACAGAATCTTACTATGGGCCTGGAATGTAACCTCGGGCTTTTAATTGATAATTGGGCCCAAATATTATAGTTATAATTTTTGGGCCTCATCATATTTTTGGCCCATGTACATCAAAATGTTTGATCCTTTTGAAGGATCTATGTTTGGAAGTCTCGTTGACTATAATGACGGAGATACAATTAAGACTCGTTAATTGGCTCATGATTTTGAACACGCAAAAAAAATTAATTTTTTAAATAATATGTATTATTATTCGTATTATGTAAGTACTAATCAAAATCAATATTCAAAAATTGAAACATGAAAATTGGTTTCGATTGAGTTTGATCATGAGACGTAATGGTAAGCTTAGAGTTCGAACGAGTTACACTCGAGCTCGAGCGCAAAAATTTACTTGAGTCCGGCTTATTTCCGCTTGTACTACCCTTATAGGCTTTAGCATACTATTTTAATAAATAAAAGAGTAAATTACAACCACCGCCCAGAGGTATGGTCAATTTACGAAAAAATCCCTATAGTTTGGATAATTACATTTATCTCCTCAACTATGATTGTTTTCTTACATCTCCACCCTTATGGTGTCAAATTCAACATAATCATCTAGATTTCATGAAATGTGCTCTAGTTTGTACTTGTTTTGTGTAAAAATACTGTTTCTGATGCATCACAATCTGATATATACAAGCCAAAAAACACATATTATGATCATCTTGCTTCAAAATGTGGAGTTCGAATGGAATAAAACGGGTACAAAAGTGATAATACTCTATAAATCTCGAAGATTCCACTAAATTTGAAACCGCAAGGATAGACGTGTAAAAAGATTTATAGTTGAGCGGTGGTTGTAATTACCCAAATAGGAGGGGAATTTTATAATTTAACCATACCTCAGGGGTGGTTGTAATTTACCCTAAAAAAATATGAGAGGCTGGACAGGGGCAATATGGTCTTATCATAGTAAGTCAAATTTCTCGAAAATCGTTCAACAGTGGGCCCGAGTTTTCCAGTTCAATTTGGAGTTTGGACCCAATTAAAAAGTAATTAACTGAACCCAATTTAAATAATGTGCTCCTTTTTCCAGCAACGAAAAGTGGACACCCTTTTTTGATTTGTCTGCTTCTGATTCGCACTTTTACGAATCGCTGCTCGTGAAAAACACGATTTACATGCATTTTTTATTTTACTGGCAAAAAAAAAAAAAAAAAAAAAAAAAAAAAACTGCTTCCATTCACAAAAGTGGATTTTTCTCGTAGAGGCTCTCCTGGCCTCCGAAGTCAGGTTTTTTAATTTAATTACTGATTTGTTTCGCTTCGTATATTATCAATTTGATTTCAGATTCTGCAATGGCGCGTTCGTTGAATGTAATCGGATTTAAACGATTTGTTTACGTTTGTGAATTGTCAGCTAATAACGATTAATAAAATGTCTGTTTTAATGAATTTTGATGAACTGCAATTTTTTTCTCGGGTGGCGAATGAATTTTGTTTCGGTTCATTAGCAGTATCGCAGGTGCTGTAATTTTTTTAATTTTCGAATTTATGAGCATTGAATTTTTGTTGTTTTAGGGGAGGATATGGGTGGAGCTACAATGCCTGATGCTGCTCTGTTTAGGACTTTGTTATGCAATCGAAATGTTTCATTGGGCATGCCTGGCGGCCGGAGTTCGTGTTTCGAGCTTAAGAGGCAGCCGATGATTGGCAAAAGATTCCATGAAAAAAAGAGGTGGATAATTTGTTTTGGTATTGGTGATTTTATTTTGTTTTTGATTTGTGGAAGCTTTGCTGATTTTTCTTTGTGAATTTCTTAAATATTCCAGAAAACAATTACACGGGAATGCTTGGTACCGTAGAACAAGACCTGTTGTTTATTTAAGTATGGTATGCATTACTACTTTCCAATTTCGTTTTTTCCGTAAAAGAGTCTGATGTAAAGTGCATGGTGAATTTTGTTCAATTCGGATAGAACTGCCGTATTCCCGTCTCGGGGGAATTATAATGGGGGATGAATTGAGTGTAATGCTTCTGTTTGACAATGGGTTCCAATATTCAGGCTTTCGTTATTGTCTTATTGCTTATTTGAATCAGTTTCTTTATAATCAATGATTTTTAGTTGCGAAACTATACAAATTTCAGAATGATTCCAGTGAGTTTCAACCAGCTTTTGTTGACGAGGATGACAATCCAAGTGATTCCCTAGAGATTCGTGAAGATGAATTGTTGACAGCTCAGATAGACCTTTCTGATGTTCGATCCCAGAGAGATGCCATTGAGAAGGAGAGAGATATTCTGCTCGAAAAATTGGCTAAAGCAGAAGCTAAACAACACGAGTACCAAACTGCTCTAATGCATGAAAAGGAACTGACCATTTCAGAACTCGAGGCGGCGAAAGAACTGTTCCATAAGAAGGTACAAGAGTCTATACAGGAGAAATTTGATTTGGAGTCGAAGCTAATTCTGGCAAAACAAGATGCCATTGAACTTGCAGTTCAAGTGGAAAAATTGGCAGAGACTGCTTTCGAGCAGACCACATCTCACATATTAGAAGATGCCCGACTGAGGGTTTCAACTGCCGAAACTTCTGCAGCAGAAGCTGCTTATCAGATTGAGGAACAAGTACGAAGTGCTACTGAAGGGGCCGTACTTTCGATAGTTGACCAGTCAAAATCTGCCATAGAAAATGCTTTAGCTGTCGCAGAATCTACAGGTGACCGCACAAAAAAATTTGTTGCATCTTATGTGGATGATTTGAATTTAGTCAACGAGATTGCCTCTTTGAAGTCTCAGAACGTTAAATTACAGAAAACGATGAATGATTTAGAATCTCAACTGTTGGTTTCGAACAATGAGATGAACAAATTGAAGTTAGAGTTAGAGAAAAGCCGTCAGCAAGCAACAGCGTATGAACTTCTGGCACGTGATACTGAAAAAGAACTGCTTGAGTTTCAGAAGTCAATTAGAGAAACAGCTATTCAACAGGAGGACGAAGTTAAATCACTGTTGGAGAAAATGAAAAAGGACTCTGCTGATAGAAGGAAGGCTACCTCAAAGGCTTTTAAGGCAGAGCTGGAAACTATCCAGGCTGCTATTGAAGCAGCAAAAGAAACAGTTCGAGCAAAAGACGAGGCTTACGTGAGAAGATGTGAAGCGCTGCAAAGATCTTTAAAAGCATCTGAATCTGCATCGAAGGCGTGGAGGCAAAGAGCAGAAATGGCGGAAGCATTGTTGTCGAAGAAAGTCGGGTTTGGTGAAAATGACGATGAAGAAACATACGTGGTCAACGGTGGGCGAGTTGACCTTCTGATGGATGATGATTCACAAAAATGGAAGCTACTAACAAATGGTCCTCGCAGAAAGATACCTGACTGGATGGTAAAGAGAATCGGCTTTATCTGTCCTAGGTTCCCTCCTAGGAAGACAAATATGGCTGAAGCCAAATTATCGAAATTTAAATCTTTGGAGTTGCCCAAACCTGATGAGGTGTGGTCCATCGCCCAAGAAAAGCCAAAAGAAGGTGATACACTGGTTGAGCATGTGATGGAGAAAGAAATAATTGAAAAGAAACGTAAGGCTTTGGAGCGTGCTCTTCAAAGAAAAACTATTAAGTGGCAGAAAACTCCCGAAGAGATAAAATTAGGTATAGATTTCTACATATCATATCATACGATTTATTTTTAAGCATGTCTTTCAAGCTGCATCTTTGATTGCTCCCACCTTTGCAGAGCCAGGAACTGGTACCGGACGTGAGATAGTGGTCAGTATATCTCTCGTTTGATTATTTATTTTAAATTTTTATGGCTCGGATCATCTATTAATTGTGTGAGATGGAAAAGGTTATAATGTAAAACAAAAGTAATTTTTCAAATTCTCGTTTTGAAGTTTCAAGGTTTTAACTGGGAGAGTTGGAGGAGGCAATGGTACCTTGATCTTGCCCCTAAGGCTGCTGATCTGTCACGTTCTGGCATAACTGCAGTATGGTTCCCTCCGCCCACAGAATCTGTTGCACCGCAAGGTAACCCCTGGCTGCCCCCCTCTGATTTTATGCATTTACTTCCCTTTAACTAATGGAGACACAAATTCATTGTTGTATATCATTTCTTCTAAATGCTAAGAGTTATCTTTTCTCCACCTAGGTTTATGATGTTTCTTAGTAGTATTAGTTATAAGATTTATCCGCTGCTCTTGTTTATCGAAATATTTTTTGTTGATTAATGCAGCATGTCTTTGTACAGAGATGACCTATACCATCTGTGTAAAACAAGCTTCGAGTTTTCTTTTGACCTTCATTTGAATTTCCATTATTTGCATTGCTGAGAAGTACAAAATAAATTGCAGGTTATATGCCATCTGACCTGTACAACCTAAATTCAGCATACGGTTCGGTGGAAGAGTTGAAGCACTGTCTAGAGGAAATGCGAAATCAAGATCTTCTGGTATAATTCCATGCATTGACTTAGCATAGTTATCTGGACAGATATTGACGCATGTTTTTGTTGTATAAGTTGTCTGCATTCCTACTCACCAAACTTCATAGTGCAAAAGCAGATTTTGTGCGTTATGAATGACGCAAAACATTGTTTCACACTCCCATCCACAGACACAAAACTCATATTTAAACTATGTATTGTTTATGTAGAGCAATACTCCCTTATTTACCATTGTAAATTTATCTTCGTTTTTCTTTGTCTCTATATTTAAGGATTAGTTAGCGTCTATCTTATGGGTGACTGGAAATAGTAAATGCCAGAGAATGATATATAAGATTCATTTTCTAAACACTATTTCCTCGTAGTTTCTATGCAAAGAATCTCTCTCTCTTTTAGGCTAGATCCCTCTTGTTCAACAATATGCGATTTTTGTGCAATTCGTGTGCTAAGAAGAGATATTTATTTTTTAAGATGAAGTCGCATCATATACTGTTCAATTATGAAGATGATATAGTTACTACATTAGTTCTTGTGAATCTATAACCTTGATTTTGAATTATGTTTGGTATTGTCATGTGTTCCATCTGACTGAAGACCTTGGGAGACGTTGTATTGAATCATCGATGCGCTCATAAGCAGGTATTATATTTTTGTACTTATATGTTTAGCTTTTGAATGTTTTCTCTGTATAAAGATATTTCAAATTACTTCGTGCTTGTTGCCCGAGGTATATGCTGACATAAGAAACGTTTTGTTGGTCAGCAGAACGATATCTTAAGCAGAACGATATCTTAGTTGAAGGTGCTAAAACTACAATGTGATATTTTGCAGAGTCCTAATGGTGTCTGGAACATATTCGGAGGGAAGCTTGCCTGGGGGCCTGAAGCAATTGCGTGTGATGACCCAAATTTTCAAGGGCGTGGCAATCCTTCTACTGGTATGATCATTATGTACTCATCCTTAACATCAAAACAAATCTTTACTAGATAATAGATACTAGACAGCTGACCGATTTTTCATTTATTGAAATGTGCTATGACATAGCAGTGAGCTGTAACTTTGTCGAAACTTTTGCTGCTAACAATAAACAGGTGACATTTTTCACGCGGCACCAAATATTGATCATTCACAGGACTTTGTACGTAAAGACATAAAGGAATGGCTAAACTGGCTGCGAAATGATATCGGTTTTGATGGATGGCGCCTGGATTTCGCAAGGTGAAGGATTTCATGTTGTTTTCTATTCTCTAAATCTCCACTTGGACTGATACACCCTATCAAACCTTACCTAATTGAATTATTTTGTTTGACCTTTAATATGAATCCGTAAGCAGGAAAATTTTTGTTCTATGATTATGCTTTGACTGCTTTTTACCAAAACTAAATCTTCTACTAGTACGCTATAGTCCGATAATTCCATGTTGCTCATCCTACAACATCTGATACTTGGGTACTGGAATTTGCACTTCACCAAACTGATATATTTCCACTTTTCTTGTTTCTGGCAGAGGTTTCTCTGGTAGTTATGTGAAAGAATATATCGAAGCTTCAGATCCTGCATTTGCCATCGGAGAGTACTGGGATAGTCTGGCTTATGAAGGTGGTAATTTATGTTACAACCAAGGTAACTATTCATCACTTTTTTTCTTATAATTCCCAAACACCCTCGAATTTATGATTCAGTTAACAATGTAGGTTTTTCATCTCGTGTTTTTATTTAAGGTTAATGTTTGTCTATTTGTTCATGCATTTATCACATTTTTCAAATGGAATAAGTTATTGTCAAACTCGGAAGAATGATTATGTTCTTCAAATCCCTATTTGTTTCTGGCTGGCATCCATTTTGGTATAATATAGTTTCACCTCCTAGGTGATCGACTAATCTATTTATTTGATATTCATTGGCCTGCAGATGCTCATCGACAACGCATAATTAATTGGATCAATGCTACCGGTGGTACCTCCTCAGCTTTTGATGTCACCACAAAGGTGCTTTTTGAACATTATCTCGCCTGTCTTCTTGATTTCTAAATTTTCTTCAATATCTTACTTTCTCTTCATAATACGAGATCGTCGTTTTTTGCTCCACAAAAGTAATCTTGATTTTTCTAAAAAAAAGTTTCTTAATTTTTAATGCCTCAAAAAAGGTGATGCCAATGTTTTTGTACTAAGGGATGAGCTGAAGGTTATTTATCGCGTTCAAACCCTCATTTCGTAAATAGTAATATTTATGATCAACTATAGCACACGATTTCGCTAAACTGAAAGCATAAGTAGTTACGAACTATACATTTAGGTGGGATACATAGAAATATTGTATCGGTGGCCCAGTTTTGATATAGAAGGCGTTGTTTCTTGATAAAGAAGGATGAAACAGAGAAATAGGGAATGGCATCGGTGCTTCAAAAAATCAATACAAAACCCGAACTTCCCTCTCCAGTAAAGATTTTTTGTCCATGAAATATCCGAAAAGCAAGAATTATTTCCAACCTAACTCTGAGATTTCAGTTAGTGCAACGAGTAGCACTTACGATATTCTAATTTCCATCATTTTGAGTTGTTGTTTAGGGTATCCTCCATTCAGCCCTGCATAACCAATATTGGAGGTTAATCGATCCTCAAGGTAAACCGACAGGAGTAATGGGATGGTGGCCCTCTCGTGCTGTCACATTCTTGGAGAATCATGATACCGGCTCAACACAGGTTCTCTCTCTCTCTCTCTCTCTCTCTCTCTCTCTCTCTCTCTCTCTCTCTCTCTCTCTCTCTCTCTCTCTCTCTCTCTCTCTCTCTCTCTCTCTCTCTCTCTCTCTCTCTCTCTCTCTCTCTCTCTCTCTCTCTCATGTGAAACGTCTCGAGCATAATTACAAGTTGCAACATCTCATTGCAGGGTCATTGGCCGTTTCCAAGAGATAAGCTTCTGCAAGGATATGCATACATTTTATCACATCCCGGGACTGTAAGTGATGTCAAACTTAGTCTCTCTCTATGTTTTATTTCTCGTGTTATTATTTTCGGGAAAACGCTCCCACTTTTCTAATTTTAACCATATATATTATTCGTTTATTTCCAGCCTGTAATATTCTACGACCACTTCTACGATTTTGGCATCCGGGACGTAATAACCGAACTAATCGAAGCTCGAAGGAGGTCAGGAATCCACTGCCGCAGCCCGATAAAAATATTCCACGCAAACAACGACGGTTACGTGGCGAAAACCGGGGAAACACTTGTAGTGAAGCTTGGTCATATTGACTGGAACCCTTCCAAAGAAGTTGACTTGGATGGGAGCTGGCAGAAGTTTGTTGATAAAGGCTCAGATTATCAGTTGTGGTTGAGACAATAATCAATAATGTATTTATAAAGTTATATTGAACATTGCCATCTTTGTCTAGGAAATCCAGAAGCAGTGTAATTAATATATGTGACTCAATTTATAATTAATTAATAATTATATAAAGGGTTATATAGACATTCGTTTAAAAATTTAAAAATAATTGACAATAACATGAAAAGAGAAATTAATACCCTTAAATAAAAATAAAATATTAAATATACTACAGCATAAATATTTTAATTTTTATATTTGCATGTACAATACAATGAAATGATGAATACATCATAAAAGTTTTACTTATATTTTACTACTAGTTATTTTAATTTATTTTCAATATTTTTTAAGTTGAAAATTCTTATATCTAATTAACATTTGAAATATTTTTATTTTATTTCAAGTGGGTTCTAAAATGATGAAAAAATGTATGTTCTAAAACTCGACCATAATATTTTAGGGATTATTAGCAAGACCCCCCTCATCTAGGAAATGTAGTTAAGGAAACCCCCCCTCCCAAAAATAATTAGAGAAAACCCCCTTAGTTAGGATTTCACCAAATGTTACTTTTATAATTCCAAATCTACCCTTATTTGTCAATGTATTATTTTGAAACCCTAATTTCTTTCTTATTTTTTCAGCCCCTCACACCCACCAATGCCTCTCCCCGCCGTCCACCATCTCTGCCCATCACCACTACCACTATTTCTCCCCCGCCGTCCACCGCCACCTGCCGCCCCCGGCGCCCGGCGGCGCTCCGGCGAACGTAGCCATCGCCGTTGCCAGGCTCGGCGGGAAGGCCGCCTTTCTCGGGAAGCTCGGCGACGACGAGTTCGGGCACATGCTCGCCGGAATCCTGAAGGAGAACGGCGTCTCCGCCGACGGCGTGAGATTCGACAAGGGCGCACGCACCGCCCTGATTCGCACGCACATAAGAAAGAAAAATGGAGGTCGAAGGAGTGCAGTTGGATGACAAGGCGAAGAGAATGAGAGATCTGTTATCTAGTTTTTATTCTCCAGATCACTCTTCTTCTTCTTCTTCTTCTTCTCCTTCATCTGCTTCTCTCCCCCGAAACACTTCTTCCAGATTCGCCACACTCGACACTATCAACACCACTTCATTCGACGCCGATCAGTACATGAATCTCCTGGTACTCTTCTTCTCCTCTAACCTTCATTATTATTATTATTATTATTTTTTATATAAATTTATTTTCCTTGAATTGAATCCCCAATGTTTGATGGTTAATTTATTTTTAGTTGATTTATCCATTTCACTATTTGTCTCGGTAGACTTTCTTGTTGGCGGAAATTGGAATTATCAATTTTAATCATTGCCAATTGAGTTCAGAGAATCAACTGTGGATAATTATTTCGTATGAGTACAAATGAAAATGGCAGTGGAACATTCATTTTTATAAGTGTTTTAACAGAATGCTCTGTCTATAAGGATAGTTAGTATATGTACATTCGCTGTACGATCGATTGCTTCATTTTCCTCTACTGAGATAGATTTAATTGTTTGCCTTTAATTGTAGCAATATGTTTTCCCTTGAGTTATTAGCTTACTGAATGATTGATTCTGTAGGTACAAAAGTCAAATCTGGAGGGTCTTCTTCACAAGCATGTTGAAATGGCTGCCGAGATTAAAAATCGGTTGTGTGCGAGGCCATCATCAAGGAGGAGATTGTGAAGAAGGTGCTCAAGACTGATGTTGCTTCATTGGTGGAGCTGAACATGGCTCAAAACCTGATGGGTTCGGCCATGGCAGAAGCTCTGGGTGGTGTGGTGACGATGGGGAGGATGTTTTTTGGTTTTTTTGTGGATTGAACGGATGAAGGCGCGTGTAGAGAATTTTGCGCAGGCTGTTACGTTAATCGACTATGTACATGTTCATAGTCGATTAAGCTAATCGACTATGTCTGGTAGCCGATTAAGGTTCACCGACTCCAATTTTTTTTATTTTTTTTGGATTTTTTGTATATTGCTTTCAATTGTATAAATCATTTATAATATTTTTATATTTTTTTGTTTTTGTAATATATAGTTGATTTTGTATTTTTTTCGCAGTTGTGATTTGTTATTTTTAGTAGCAGATTCTTAATCGACTATGCTTCACATCATAGTCGATTACTATAACTGATATAAAACAAAAATTAAAAACAAAAAAAATATTAAATAATTAAATAATTTCCTTAATCAACTATGAAGCATAGTCGATTAAGGCTTAATCGACTATGCTTCATAGTCGATTAAGAAAAAAACGGAAAAAAAAAAAAAAAAAATTGCTGAGCGTGACCCAGTGATGATGTGGCGGGTGGGGGCAAAGCTGGAAAGCATAATGGCTGAAAATGGGTGTGGACTTTTCTCAAATGGACTAAAATATTTTGGGCCTCCCTCAATTAAAAAAAATAATGAGGGGGTTTTCTCAAAGAGCCCCAATATTTTAATTACAAATATTAATTTCTAATTCAAAGAAAATAAAATAGTAAGAAAAAAATCATTTAATTATAATTAAATATCAAAAAAGTTTATTATAAGAAAATGGAGATGCGGGGGATCGAACCCCGTGCCTCTCGCATGCAAAGCGAGCGCTCTACCATTTGAGCTACATCCCCGATTGTTGTTTAACTCAGACAAAATATATTAATCTTCTGTGATTTTCTAATTTACAATCAATAAATATAATTTATTGTTTATATATAAATCGCAGCTTTAATAAATTATCCGCAATAAATAAATAAAATTAGTGGGACCCATTGTGAGGATGATATACAATTATTCTTGGTTACTAAAACAAGAAAAGGCTATAAAGTGCACGATTTTATTTACAGCATTTAAACGTATCATTTATAGGAAAATGTCACTCTCCTCTCTTTCTATTTTTCTTTTAAATTTTATTTTTGTCACTTTCTTTCTATATAAATCAACAATTATATATTCATTTCTTCTGTACATTAAAATTTTCAGAAACTTCAGTTCTTTTGCAGTTCTACTGCATCACCATTTCTTTTGTGCCATGCAACCTCAGTTTCTGTGCCCATCTCCAACCTAATTAAACAGCTAACAATATATATATACACACACATATATATATATATATATACACATGTGGAGTATCATGTGACATGTTCTAAATGTGTCACAAATTAAATAAGTAACATTTGTAGAGGGGAAAATACAATGAAGGATAAAGAGAATGAAATTTAATAGCCACTTTTATTCTACTACATGTTTGCACAAAAAAAGTTTTCACATTTTGATTATTTAAATTGCTTATACTCTCCTTTTTTATTTAATAAATAGATCGTTACCTTGTAATTAGAATTTTCTACTTATATTACTATTAATTTGATAATATATATACACAAACTCATATTTTCAACTTTGAAATTATTTAAGACTCATTTCATGTTCAAGATATCGTCGATTACTAGGGAAGATATGACAAATAATTTCTCAATAAGTCGAGACAACAACTTATTCCGTGAAAGTTATTGAACTAACAAAATATCTATATACTAAGGGCTCGTTGGTTACCGTAGTGAGGTTCTACTGACTAAATAATAGCAGAATTTAACAGATTTAATACAAAATCTAATCCAATGAACGAAACCTTGTATTATATAATTAATTAGTCAGTAGAGATCATTGATTTAATCTCATCTAATTCAATATAATCCGATATAGGTGACCGAACGAACCCTAAAATATTTGATTAATCACGGTTTTATTTTACCAACCAAGTGTTATTGGAAATTTCAAATTAATTTTCTTCTTGACAACTTTTATAACATAAGTATTATTGAAATATTCAAATACAAAAGCTACAAACTTTTATTAATTAAAACTGCGGCGGGAAAGAAAATCACATAAAAACATTTTAAAAAGAACAAATAAAAATTCAACAAAATTAATTTTTTTCTATAAAAATAATCGAAAAAGAAAACTTAAATCTCATCCCACGCGCTTGTTTTAAGCGTGATCCACCCCCACTACTCCCTACTTCCTTTCCCCCTTTTTATCCATGGAGCGTAAGCATTCACCTAAAATCTCTACCGTCCATCAAAATTAAATATCTCAATCAATGGCTGAGATATTTAGAGACAATGACACGCCGACGTTTCTCTGGTCTGGAGATACCGAACCTCATGCCCGGACCGAGGTTCGGACCCGAGCCTAAATAATTTTCTATTTTATGTAAAGAATTTCTTGATGGCTTTAAAAAACAAAAACAAAACAAAAAAAAAAAAAAAAAAAGAAACCTTCTCGCTGTTCAGAGAGAGAAAGTAAGCAGTGAGCAGTAAGGGGACCTTTACGTACATACCTACATATATGTATATGTAGAGAGAGAAAGTAGTAGCAATTTTTCCGTAAGAGCTCAATCTGAAGCAAATTGCAGTGTTTTGATGTCCATTTGCGCGAATTACCTCGCATTTCAAAGTAAGTTCAGAAAAGTATTTACACGGAACTAATTATCCATTGTTGAATTCAGATCACACTCCGAACACTTCAAAAATCTCCGATTGTTGCTGCTTCTGTGAGCTTGCAGCTTTTATTGAAATGTTTGAGCTGTACAATTGAATAATTTAAGCTGCGATTTGTCTGTCTTCTGCTGTTAATTTTGGTTGAAATGGGTGTTGGGTTTGATTTTATTTTGAGGGTTTCGTTTGTGGTTTTTGAGGAATTTAATGTCAGTTCTGTGACATGCAAGAGCCTTTTAGCTTGTTAATTTATTTTTCTTTTGTTGATGGGATTTTGGATTGTGCCCTAAATTCCTGCTTGTGCATGGTTAATTCCATGGTTAAAAATTGCTTTTGGAAATTAATGATGCTAATTAAACTTAGTTGAACTTTGCTAGTGTCAGTGGTTGGTTTTTTATGGCCTTAATTTGGTAATATTAAAAAATAAACGGTTGTTCTGATTAATTTGTTGTCGGTTTGACCTTTTGGAACTCGATTATTTTTGGTTTGTGTATCTTAATTTGGTAGTAATTCTGAACTAGTTCTCTTACCAAGTCATTTAATGCTTTACTCTTCATGTTCGACAGAGATATTCCTCGGTTGGAGAGCGTATTTACTTGGCTTAGTTGGCTGAAGGACTAAGTTGCTCAACAGACTCGGCGCAGTTTTTTATTACAACTGAATTTCGAAGGGACTTTAATGGTTGAGGGCATCTAGGCGAATACCCTTTCCAGTCGAAAAATTCTCGGATCTTGTCCAATTTGCATTACCTTCTTTAGGACCAACTATAGAAGCCGAACCATATTTAATGTACAGATGTTGCAGCGCCAAATCATGTTCAAGCAACTGCAGGAACTGCAGCGAAGGCAACAGCTCCAGGAATTGGGCAATGCCAGAAACCAGGATTACGTTGACCACCAACTGTCATCACTAAAACAAGATCCACAAATGTTCTCTATTGGTAATGTGCAAATGGCGCAACATGGTGGATCCCCCGTTTTTCAAGGGTTCCATAACGGATTAGGTCCTATGGGCCTTTCTCAGCCTCAGTTTGACGTATCTTCATATGGTAACTCAAATCAATATTCTCATAACCTCCAAGAGGCACCACCGTTTGCCAGCTCATTTACGAGTCAACAAGGCAATTTCGGACAAGTCCCCGTTCAAAGTTTAAATACTGGTTGGCTCGGAATTTCTCATGGGGAAGCATCAGAGATCGCATCTGATTCGTTGGATCCACTTGAACAGAAAATATTGTATAACACAGAGGATAATAATAGCTGGGAATTTTCTTTCGGTGGGAATAGCAAAATGGAGAACACGTCTTATATGGATGCATTGCCGTCGACTCAAAAGGGTAGCTGGAGTGCTCTGATGCAATCTGCTGTGACGGAAGCTTCTAGTAGCGATACTGCGATGCAAGAAGAGTGGAGTGGGTTGAGCTTTCAGAACCCTGAGTTGTCAACTGAAAATCAGCCATCAAGTTTCGTTAATAGTGAAAACCCGCACAATAATTGGGTTGATAGGAACTTGCAAAATGTGTCCTCTCCAAGTTCGGAGCCGTCGAATATGAACTATAGTCCTCAGGGTTTTAAGCAACCAGAGTACCAATATCTCAAACAGAGAGATGAATTTCAGCCTAATGTTTTCTCTTGCTCAACTGAGAAAAACCCCTGCATTGACTTTTCAGGTAGTAATTAATGTGTCGTAACTGTCGTCTATTATCTTCTTTTGGTTTTTTTATGGGGTGAAAATTTATGATTGGTGAGATTGCCAAGAATTAAAGGTGATTCTGAATGAGACACGTGTAAATGCATGGATATCGATGTTTTGTTTATGGCTTGATGAAGATAAATAGTATGTGAAAATGGAGATATTGACTTCAATGAAGAAAAATGATTGGGGTTTTCATTCTTATGCAGGTCATGAATTAAAAGACACTTTATGGCTTCCCGGGAATACATCAAATTCCGTATCTGATGGCATTCAAAGGTGCTAGTTTAAAAAATGATGAAATTTTATTAGGTTACCTATGTACAGTTGTAGCAATAACCTCGGATCATCAATAAGTACATAATAATTCTGTTATTCTTCTTGGATATGTAGCATTTATTTTCTTGATGTGCTATTTTTGTATTAATCCAGAGATTGTTCCCCCGGGATGCAATTGACTTCAAAAGTATCATCTCTCAACCAATTGCCGCTAACCGAAACTTCTGTTGCATCCATTGCTAATCCATGCAACACCAGCCATCTCGAGTCGCAAGGTTTTGGCTTTAGACCGGGCCCGACAGATGTCGGGACGACACAGTCACACTCATTATTCCCATCTTTTTCAATGGTCGGTAAAAAACGTTTTTTCAATGGGGACACCACTTTTTTCAATGATTTCTCACCACATGAATAAAATCCCTATTTATATGTCCGGAATAACGATGTTTAACTCTCCTACATGCAGGGAAACTCAAATGCCACCTCTGTTTCAAGTCATTATGGGAATGATTATATCAAGAATCAGCTTCCAGCTCCATCGGTACAAAGTCACATGACTACTAAACTCCCAGCATATAACGCTGCTTCCTCCCAAGTTAATCGTCAACTGAAAACTGCCAGCTTTAGCGGTCCTGAGTTTCCATGGTCAGATATTAACTCACAGCAAGATATGTCTTCCTCAAAACCGAACAGGTTCTCAGACAGTTTGTTTCAGTCCCCTGATTCAGCTTCCAGCAGTCTAGAGACTACTTCGGGAGCTCCAAGTGAGCAGCCCAATCAGAGCCGTTTCAAACATGAACTCAACGTGCAAGAATTCCGCACAAACTCTGGGAAATCAGGATATGGTGAACAGAGATTTGAGAAAGAAAGTTCCTTCGATGAGGGCTCGACTGAGATGCATAATCCAACATCTCTAAGCATAAATATGCAGACACAGGAGTCTTTAAGAGCCTTTGGCCACTCTTTGCATCAAAATGACCCCCTTCTGCACAAATTGCATTCTCCTAGAAATGCTGAAATCGACTATGGTAAGAATTTGCCACTTAAATATGATTCGGTCAATTATCAGACAATCGCCAATGCAAGGGAGCTGTTGTTGAGTGGACAGAAGCAAGTACTCCAAGACAGTGAAGATAAAAAGGGATGGAACTTTTCGCAAGACAAAGAAGATCATTCAGGCAAAAATAATGCCCAGAATAATTTGATTGGCCGCAATGAAGTTTCTAATACAGCATATCAGTCACCGACCACTTTGCAAATGTCACCACCCTGGTTACAGCATTATGGAACCTTAAAGAATGGGTTAACTATTGCAAATGTGCATGAAAATAGTCCGATTATGCAAGTAAACTCAGCTAATGCTAGTCAAGGCAGTGGCGTATGGCCATCTTCAGCTGTCGCCTTGATAGCGAGTCAACATTTATCGTCCCCTAGCATGTTGCCTTCAAATGTCTCTAATTATCAAAATTTGGCTCTTTCAAAACCAATGAAGCGCAAAATTATTGCATTTGAAATGGTGCCCTGGCACAAGGAAGTGAATCATCAAGAACCGAGGCTTCATAATATCAGGTGCGTCAGTGGAAGCTGTTTTCATTACAAGAAAATCTCAGTTAATTTGATGTCTTTTACCATCACCGCCTACTTTTTTTATAAGATGAGCCTATAATTACTAGACTTTCTTCTACCAGCGAAGTCATTTTGGAAGTGATAAATAATGCTATAATGGTTATCTAATTTTCCCTTTTGCTAAATCTCTTTCGAGTTGACAGAATGGCCGAGTTAGAATGGGCACAAGCTTCAAAAAGAAGGGAAGAGGAGGTGAGCTGATTTAGTACAAAGCTATAATCAATTTCTCTATTTTATTAATCGAATCCTCTTGATCAAGGCATTTTTTGTTATTACCAGGCTGAAATTGTTGAAGATGTTGTCCCATTGGCTCGAGCAAAAAGGCGGCTCATTTTTACAACACAGCTTATGCAGCAGGTCTTTAGACCTGCCCCAGCAGTTATTCTCTTTGCCGATGCCAAATCAAACTGCGATGACGTGGCATATTCTGCTGCTAGATTAGCATTAGGGGATGCATGCAACTTGATTAGTAATCTGCCACCTGATAACACTGACATGTATAAGAAGTGCTCTTTTTATTTTTCCCTTTCTTGTTTATTGAAAATAATTTCTAATCTCTAGTTCAAAAAAATTAATAGCTTCCATTTCTGACCTCCTATTTTCGCATTATAATATGTGCAGATCACCAGACAAGCTGAGGACTTCGAAGAAACCCCGTGTCTGTGATTTATCGAAAGTCGTGGAAGGCTTAATTAATCGAGTGCAGAAGCTTGAAGGTGATCTATCGAGGTACGAATATGACTGTTATACTTGGAAACATTTCTATCTATATTTTATTTTTCAAATTATATTACTATGAATTAAGCGGGCAATATTTTCTTTTAGCAGATCATTTTCTTACATGTTCTAATATATTTTTATTTTCCGGATAAAAAAAAAACGCCCGATTGTGGATTTGATGATGCAGACTGGACCAAAAAATATCGATTGTAGACATCAAAGTCGAAATCCAGGAACTGGAGAAGTTCTCCACAATCAACCGTTTTGCAAAATTCCATGTCAAGGCCCACTCGAGCACAGTTGATTCCACATCATCTTCTGGCCAATCAACTGTACAAAAACCGAACCCCCAAAGATATGTAAGGGCACTTCCATTACCCAAGACTTTACCCGAAGGGACAGATTGTCTTTCCTTGTGATCATCGATGAAAGTAGTAATACTTAGGCCTTAACTCCCTCATAACTACTCTGCATTGTGTTCCGTCTCTGCCAATATCTACTAACATTTTCCTGGCCCATGAAATCGGACAAGGGGAAACATGCAAGTGAAATCAGGTTATTGTTCTTGACTTAAATCGATTGAGACCCTTCTTCAATTTTGATGTAGTATACATATATAATATATATATTGGTCTCTGTACATGTGCATGAGAGATTTTAGGAGCAGGCCGCTGACCTTTTAAGGATTAATTAAATGGATTTGTAATTGTACCGTTTCGTTCGTTTTAGTGCATACTGTTGAATCTTCTGTTGTGTAAGATTTGTATTATTTTCTCTCCCTCCGTTTGTTTCTTTTTCAGGGTAAAATAAAATAAAAATAAAATACATCCATGTTAAAATCAAGAGTAGCTTAAGAAAAGGGCATCTGAGTATTTTATTGGACCTATTGAAGAAAAGGGTATCTGAGTATGCCTTTAGAAGCTTCTGAATAATACTTTTCAGTTCTTTTAATTTTGCTCTGACAAGTACGAGGTTTGTTCCCAGACAGTGATTTTGTGGCCCCCAAAACCCCTCTCGTGTCAGCAAAAAGACAAACAGCAGTCTTTTCTCTGTGCCTGCGTCGTGCCTTTCTTTATATTTCCTGTCTAATAAGATGTTGAATGACAGGTCAGCAAAAAAAACCAAGATCCTGCTCTGCAATAAAAAAATAAAAAATACAAGATTTGTCAGCATATGATGGTTCGGTCATGTGAGAGACTGATGTCAGAGAAGATGAAGAAAGCAATATTTTGGTCAATTTGTGCGTCATAATAAACAAAGAACTTTAATTAAAAAATAAATAAAAAATACAAAACTAAATAAATAAACTTTCTATAGCTTGATATTTTGAGAACATATATATATTGTGATGCCTTGAAAAACTGATGTTTTTTGCAACAGAACAAAGGCCGTGTGTTGTGTATATTACCTGTCTCGTAAATTCGTCGCTGAGTAGTTATTTTCATACCAAAGCGATGACCACAAGAATGCACTTTTTCCAGGTACAATAGAGCATCTGAATGACCAACAAACTCACAATTCATAACAGAACAAAGAGAGAAACAAACAAGACTGAAAATTTTCCAACAACTGTGACCAAAAATAATAAATAAATAATTAAGAAAGGCTGAAAAAACTCGACACCCCATTCATTATACACATACAAAAGAGAAGCAGCGGTCTGAGTTACGAGACCAAGGAAACAAAAAAGGCAATGGCAACTCCGCATATAATAGCAGTCCCTTACCCAGCACAGGGCCACGTGATTCCCATGCTGGAAATCACGCAATGGCTTGTAAAGCAAGGCATCAAAGTCACCTTCGTGAACACAAACTTCAACCACCAACGTGTCATCGACTCACTTTCTGATTCAGACAACATAAGACAGCTACTGAACATGGTCTCCATGTCAGATGGAGTGGAGCCATGGGAGGACAGAAACGACCTCGGAAAACTAACACAGGCAATTTCCAAGACCATGCCCGGTCAACTCGAGGCCCTTATCGATGAAATAAACGGTAAAGGAGGAGAAAAAATCACCTGTGTTGTAGCTGATTGGAGCATGAAATGGGCTCTTGAGGTAGCAGAAAAATTGGGGCTCAAGAGAGCAGCGTTCAGCGCACTATCTGCTGCTATTTTGGCTTTATCGGTCAATATACCGAAGCTAGTCAGTGATGGGATTATCGACAGTAATGGTAATAAGCCTATTCTTGTATAATATATTAATATTTAAATAACCTTGGAGATATATATATATATATATATATATATATAT
>NW_012192872.1:179013-237281 GCF_000504015.1 Erythranthe guttata | reverse complement strand
TATATATATATATAAATATATATATATATATATATATATATATAACATATATACTTACAATGAATGCAGGGAGACCCTTGACGAACCAGAGCATTCGGCTGTCACCAAACATGCCACTCATGAACCCAATGACCTTCATGTGGGTCACCGCTGGTGAAGAGGCAACACAGAAGACTGTTTTCGACATTCTGCAAAAAAACAGCTCTTTGGTCAAATTGTCAGAGAGGATAATTTGCAACTCGTCCTACTACTTGGAGCCGGGGGTATTTTCACTATTGCCAGATATTCTACCTGTGGGTCCCATTCTGGCAAGCAACCGTTTGGGGAAGGCGGCGGGGAACTTCTGGCCGGAGGACTCTGATTGCTTGGCTTGGCTCGATCAACAGCCGGTCGATTCTGTCATATATGTAGCCTTTGGTAGCTTCACCTTCTTTGATCATACACAGTTTGAGGAACTGGCTTTAGGGCTCGAACTGACAAACAGGCCGTTTTTGTGGGTTGTGAGGCATGATGTGAAAGATGGTAATACGGGTAGTAAACATTATCCGGAAGGTTTTGCAGATAGAGTGAAGAATCGGGGGCGAATGGTGGGGTGGGCCCCTCAACAAGAGGTGTTATCTCATGCCTCTGTTGCATGCTTTATAAGCCACTGCGGTTGGAATTCTACAGTGGAGGGAATTGGCAATGGAGTGCCTTTACTGTGCTGGCCTTTCTATGCAGACCAGTTCCTTAACCAGACGTACATTTGTGATGAGTGGGAGGTTGGACTAGGATTGAGTAAAGATGGAAGTGGGATTATCAGACATGGGGAAATAAGGGATAAGGTGGAACTTATTCTGAGTGATAAAAATTATAAGGAGAGAGCTACGAGTCTTCAGGCGAAAACCGTGGATAGTGTCAGAGGAGGGATCTCTGGTAAGAATTTTGATAATTTTATAGAGTGGATCAAGGATGTCTGAAATGATACCTTGTGAAAGCAGACTTATTCATGTCCTTGTTATCTGATAAAAGTGTACGGATCGTTTCTGTGGATTTTGATTTAGCCTGCACAAGTGAAAATAGTCTTCTTTTTCATGTTTAAGAATCTGTAAATAGCATATAAATGCATCAGATAGGACAAAAACACGAATAAAAGCTTCAACATCTGAAAAACTATCTGAAATTAAGGTCGCTTACACAGTTCAATTAACATGACATGAAATTGTAGAATCAAGAACAAGAATATATCATGCATAGTTCTTGAAAGAGGATGGAGATTCCATTAAAAATGGATGCTGATTCGATGGAATTCAAATCGTAATAATAAAAACGAACAACGAAATCTAAAAAAAAAAAAAAAGAAAAAAAGAACAACGAAGCGGACAAACCAAAGAAGAAGTGCAAGTGTCGAGGATGAAGGTAATCGTGAAAGATTACATACAATGAAGTGACAATCGTCAATTCAAACCAAAATGCAAACAGAGTAGAGGACGGAAAGAAAGTGAATAAAATAGAGAAAACAATAGTTTAAAAAATAAAAAAAGAACAATAGCATTGATGCAAGAGCAAAAAAACAAGATATAACAAACATCGAATAAAAGACAGAAGGGAAGAGATGCTTACAGCTTCGGCAATCTACGTGAGCCTTGAGAAACTGACAAGGGCTTGATGTTAGTTCTCCTTATTTTCTTCATCCATGCCAACTATAAAAATGGAGGTAAAGATTAGGACAATGAAGTTGTAACAACATATTTTTTAAGGGTGAAAAATGGCAAGACCACATGTATTAGCCATACCATATCCAGCGCAAGGCCATGTGATTCCCTTGATGGAGCTTGCCCAATGCTTAGCAAATAATGGCATAAAAGTCACATTTGTCAACACAGATTTCAACCACGAGAGAATTCTGAAGGCTCTGTCGCATACTGAAAACATAAACGAGCTGATCAATCTGGCTTCGATCCCAGATGGATTAGCACCCAACGAGGATCGAAATGACTTGGGAAAGTTAACAGATGCAATGATGAGGGTCATGCCTGAGAAACTCGAGGCTCTCATTGAATCAATCAACGCAACAGAGAGTGACAAAATCATCTGTGTTATTACAGATTATGGCTTGGGTTGGGCATTAGATTTGGCAAACAAACTCGGAATCAAGAGAGCGGCCTTCGTGCCAGCATCTGTTGGACTGTTGGCTTTGGCAATCAATGTCCTGAAACTGGTCGATGAAGGAATCATCGACAGTAATGGTGAGTCTTTTACCTGTTCTCCATTCCCCAAATACATTGCAACACAAAATAACTATATATGAAAGCTTTTATGGTACTAGTTTAATTAACCAGTACAAGATTTTCTTGTTATTTTATATGTAATAAACATGTCCATCCAGGAACACCTGTGAAGCAACAGGTGATTCAGCTTTCACCAGACATGCCTGCGATGAGTACACTAGGCTTTGCATGGATGTGCATCGGCGATTTCACTGCGCAGAAAATTATATTTAATTCGATATTAAAGAACATCGAATTGGCTAAACTGGCAGATTGGGTAATTTGCAATTCATCTCATGAATTGGAGCGTGGGGCACTCGCAGTGGTTCCTAATTGCGTGCCAGTAGGCCCTCTTCTCGCCAGCAACCGTCTCGGAAAATCAGCTGGATATTTCTGGCTGGAAGATTCCGCCAGCCTGGCATGGCTCGATCAACAGCCGCCCAACTCCACCATATATGTTGCGTTTGGGAGCTTCACAGTTTTTGATCAAACACAATTTCAAGAACTGGCTACGGGGCTCGAACTTACCCAAAGGCCGTTTCTATGGGTTGTAAGACAAGATATGACTCTGGACAACGATAAGGCTTATCCGAAAGGATTCAAAGAAAGAGTGAAGCATCGGGGGAAAGTGGTGAATTGGGCACCTCAACAGAAGGTGTTATCTCACCCTTCTGTTGCTTGTTTTCTGAGCCATTGCGGATGGAATTCAACAGTCGAGGGTATAAGCAACGGACTCCCTTTCCTGTGCTGGCCCTACTTTGCAGACCAGTTTCTCAACCAGAGCTACATTTGTGAATATTGGAAGATTGGGCTAAGTTTGGATAAAGATGAAAATGGAATCATTGTACATGAAGAGATTAGGAAGAAGGTGGAGCTTCTCCTGACTGATAAAAGCTACAAGGATAGAGCCTCGAATCTTCAATCGAAGGCCGTGTCTAGTGTCACAAAAGGAGGTTGTTCACAGAAGAATTTCAATAATTTCGTAGCTTGGATCAAGGAAACCTAAAGTTAGTATTAATTATCAAGATTGCAGTTATCAGATATCAATCAAATTTCATTTTAAGATTTCCAGGACCAATGTTTTTTCTTTTGTTTATTTTTTCCTGAGAAACACCCGGTGTGGTTTCAAGACCAATATGTTGTCTCATAGGGGAAACTGTATCTCACTGTATTGCTCGTTATGAACGTTCTGTTTTTTCTGTTTAACATTAACCATTTTCTTGTTAAACTAAAAACAATTGGTATACAATTAAAAAATTATTTCATTCTCTTGTACTACAAAAATGACATCGATGAAAAAAATTAAATCGTCATATAAACCAATTGCCCCTGTAATATCCGGGGCAAGCATTCAAAACGACTCGTTGTAATCATCTATGAAGTAGAGAAAATATATAAATCTACAGGGAGAGGTATAAGTTGACCTGGTCTGAGCATATCTTCTTCCACTTTCTCTGGATCCCGGCCTTAAGAGAATTATATTGGCCGGCTCTTTTATCAGAAAGAATGATGCATACAATTGAATGCTGCCAAAATCGAAACTCGTGTCAGATGCTTGCACAACTACATCAAGACGGCACAAAGTTGTTGTATAACAAAAAAGTGTGCAAAGATCTATGAGATGATTAAAAAATTAAAGAAACATAAATAAGTGTAATAAAGTCTTAATCATTGCCAAGAACAAGCAAGAAGCAGACAAGAGATAAAATTGAAGATATAAATGACAAAAGCTAAGACGGCTTGCATTGCAACATTGGTATGACAAATTAATAGCAGAAAATGGCAAAAATAAACTTGCTTTTTTAAATCATGGTTTTCATCATCCTCTCCACCTATAAAATGCAGGCATTAAACAGGTGTTGATGAAGTCACAATAGAATCTGATCTAGTAAAGAAAAAAATGGAAAGAAAACCACATGTAGTGGCTATACCGTATCCAGCACAAGGACATGTAATTCCCATGATGAAGGTTGCCCAATACTTGGCAGAAAACGGTCTCAAAGTCACATTTGTCAACACCGAATTCAATCACCAGCGAGTTACAAAGGCACTTTCTCAGACAGGTAATGTTGGGTGCTAAATACCAACACGCAAGTGTACGTATCGCAAACAAGTAGTAAAGTAGACTCGTGAGAGTCGGATGTCGATCCCACAGGGAATACGCAAATTATTTAATCCTAAGTACCAAATCCTAACAATTGTGATTTTTATCCAGCCTACGCAAGGTTGTCAAATTAATTAACTAATAAAATTAAAATAATTAAGAAAACAAGTAATCACGAGAAAAAGTCAATAATAAACGGATCTAGGATTTTATCTTCCCCCTATGCGATAATTCTTCACCCAACTAATCTCCTATTATGCAAGTTACGATTCCCGATTATTAACCCAAGACACGAGATTATTCATAACCAGCTGTCGCTGCGCTATAAACCTATTATTCATAAAAGATTCACTATATGTCTATGCAAACCTAATATAAATAAAGCATTAAATAACAAGTCTCGCAAACGGCTACCTAAGGTATTATCTGTATGTCTACGATAATACATGCAATTAACACACGCATTCGGTGAAAAACTACTCGAAGGTTCTCCTATCCCTGTTCTAATTATTAAAACGATCTGTCAATCAATTCTAACAATAACAACTAGCAACATAAGTTAGCTACGCTCATGCACTAAATAAGATCAAGATAGAGGAAATAATCGAAGAATTAAACTTGCATAAAAGTCGAAAAAGAGGTTCGAATCACCACATAGGGTTCCAATAAAATCCTAGAATAAAAACTTAGCTACTCATGTTCGTTACGGAAAACATAATGAAAATACGAAAAATCATAAAAACAATAAAAGAGAAGAACTATAATGAAGAGTCGTCAAGTCTTCGTCTTCGTTCTTGCTCCTTGATTGCGTGTCGAAAGATAAAAGCTAAAAACTAAAATAAAGATGAAAGGTAAAAAGATAAAAAAAAAGATAATCCTAATTGTGTGCTTGTGGCCTTTAAATAGGGTGCAAAAATATAAAAGAGCGGGTTTCCTTGTGTAATTAAAATTCCTTCACTGCGCCATCACGCCCATCCGGACGGCCGTGTGAGATTTTTAACTAAAATCCGCACGGCCGTGCGGTCTTTAATTCTCCAGATTTCTGATTTTTTCACTTTTGGCCCACTTTTTCTCTGAATTTGCAGTTTTCACCCCAAAAGTTGCCAATTCTTCAATTTGCACCTAAAATACAAATAATAACCAAATTAAGCACCAATTATCGTAAAAACACATCAAAAGCTCCAATTAAAAGATAGAATTAAGTGTATAAATATACACTTAACAGGTAACATACACGAACTCGTAAATTTGGTCTCAATTCCAGATGGCTTAGAATCTTGGGAAGACAGAAATGAGCATGGGAAGTTAGCTGAAGCTTCAGTGAAGATCATGCCTAAGGAGCTGGAGAATCTAATTCAAGAGATGAACAGAACAGAAAGTGATGACATCATCACGTGTGTGCTCGTGGACTTCTATATGGCGGGAATATTGCCTGTGGTGGAAAAATTCGGCATCAAGAGAGCGGCCTTTTTGCCAGCACCGGTGGCGTTGTTGGCATTAACACTCAATGTACAGAAACTCGTCGATGATGGGATTGTAGATGCCGACGGTGAGTCTTTTGTTTTTTCGAAACAAACGCCATTAACTTCCTAAAGTAATTCAATATTTTCGAAAAACGCTCGAATTTAGAATAATTTTTTTCATTTCGATTTCCAATTTTTTTGGATTTTTTTTTTGGAGCGTAGTCGAAATTAGTTTGTATTTGAAATCTTCTCCAACAGGAACACCCTTGACGAACCAGCCGATTCAGCTGGCTCCATTGATGCCTAAGATGAGCCCCATGAACTTCGCATGGGCATGCTTCCCAGATCCATCCATGGGAAAACCTATTTTCCAGTCCATAATCCAAAACAACGAATCATCAAAACTAATACAACGTCTAATCTGCAACTCATCAACCGAGTTGGAGCAGCCGGCGCTCAATTTCATCCCCAATTGTTCGCCGATAGGCCCTCTCCTCCCAAGCAGCCACCGACTCGGAAAATCAGCCGGCCATTTCTGGCCGGAAGATTCCACCTGCCTGGCGTGGCTCGACCAACAGCCACCGAATTCCGTCGTCTACGTCGCGTTCGGGAGCTTCACCGTTTTCGACGCAATCCAGTTCGAAGAACTGGCGCTCGGCCTCGAATCAACAAACAGGCCGTTCCTATGGGTGGTTAGACAAGATACAAATCGAGATAATGAAATCGAAGAAGCTTACCCTGCCGGATTCGCCGAACGGGTGAAGAACCGCGGCAAAATGGTCGGCTGGTCACCGCAGGAGCAGGTGCTGTCGCATCCCGCCGTCGCTTGCTTCATCAGCCACTGCGGCTGGAACTCCACCGTTGAGGGGATCGGAAACGGAGTGCCGCTCCTGTGCTGGCCGTACTTCGCCGACCAGTTCCTTAACCGGAGTTACATTGTCGATCACTGGGGAGTTGGATTAGGGTTAGAGAAGGATGAAACTGGAATTGTGAGAAAGGAGGAAATTAGGGTTAATGTGGAAAGAATTTTCGATGATGAAGGATATAAATCTAGGGCGGTAAAACTTCAGGCCAAGATCTTCAGCAGCGCCCATGAAGGAGGAAGCTCTCACCTGAATTTCCATAGCTTCATAAATTGGATTAAGGATAATTAATTAAATTACTAATTCAAAACAGAAATTAAATTATCAGTTTCTCACCGCGTAGCACGGAAACTTCAATTTTTTTTTAAACGTATTCGCATTTCCATCATATGTTTCGGTCGGATACGTTTTGTGTGTCGACACTCGAGAATGACGGATATGTTATGGACCAGTTTACAATTTTTGAAAAGTTAAAAATATGTTTGAACAGTAAATTCCTTAAATAATTTGTTGATTCCCTAATTATTTACATGGCTTAATGATCAATTGCAAATTAATAGTTGATAATAATATTTATTTTGAATTTATTAGTATAAATGTATAAAAAGAATTTATAAATAAACAAAAACTTATATATGTTAATATAGTATAATCATAAATATACGTCTATACTTTTAATATATACACGTTTTCTCCAAATTCACGTATCCTTTGTTTTTTGGATATGCCGTTTCTTCGTATTTGTTTCCCATTTTTTCCATATCGTCGTTTCCGTATTTGTGTTTCATAAGTTTATCACTAACTAGTATTTTTTTTCCCGTACGATGCACGGGATAGCATTTCAAACGTGAAAATACTTTATTGATTTAATAAATGACGATAACAATTATAATCAAATTTATTTGTGATATTGGTAACACCATCAATATCTATACAAATTTAATAGTACAAAAGTCAAAACTGATTCCGAAAAATTTTTATGTAAACTTAATTCTCATAATATAAAATTGATTATTAAATAAATTGAAAGAAAAATTAGAGAAAAATCTTAAGAATAATTAAAAATATATAGAAGTAGTGGATTAGGATTGTGCTAGCCGAGATTTGGTGTGCAAGTAATTAACGAAATTATAACTAGACTTGGGCCATTATGTAATTGATTATAATTGGACTTTCTGTTAGTTGGGCCGAATTATGTTGATTTTCATCAACTTTAATGGATCAATATTTTATTTATTTTATGGGCCCATTAAATTAAATCATTTGTTTCTGACAACCATAACAAAATACAAAAACTGCTGACAAAATATAAAAATCCAGACTTGGGATTAACTTTATTAATTTAATAATGTAGTATGAGATTAATTAAAAAAAAAAATAGTGAATCTTCAATTATTATTTTTATTTTATTATTATTTAGGATCCGAGGAATGAGTATTTGGGGGTTGCATATACAATATCTGCATTATTTAATAATTGAAATGCAATCACGTGCATGGTTCATCACACACTGGCTCTCACATGCGGGGATTAATTGAAACTATCCAGAAAAGAAAACAGCCACGTGCAAACATGTGGTTATACTTGAGCTCCAACCCTAATTAGACAAACACTAATTAGACTAGTGATTATGAATTTTTAAACAATAATTAACATACATAATTAGTATTAGTTAATTAATTAGTGGGATTATAATTTTGGATGGATAGAATGCAGGGAATGTGCAGAACATGCAGTACAATTCTTATTCTGCTTCACTGTCTCACACCTGTCACATGCAATCTCTCTCTCTCTCTCTCTCTCTCTCTCTCTCTCTCTCTCTCTCTCTCTCTCCTCTCTTTCTCTCTCTAAAAAAAGATACAATCCTCTTTTTTGTTTTCTGGTGCATGTGCTCCCCATGTGCAATTTCTCTCTCTTAACTTTCTCTCTCTGCTGTTCCATGCTATATTCGCATGTGCCCCTTCGGGAGGCCACTACTTCTCTCTCCCAAATAACAACTAGCTAGCTCACAATTCATTTGTGAAATGACGAAAATAACCTTTAATTAATTTTTTGTTTAAACTATTTATATTTTATATATAATCATTTTTGTGAACTAGCTTTTTCTCTTCTTTTTTTCTTCATCACTTTTGACCTTTGAATCATGAGGGATGTTCAACTTTTATTTTGAATACTCATAATTGAATATTGTTTTGTGGTGCTAATTGATAAAACTATAAAGTGTTGGTCAATTGGGATTATCTAATTTGTAAAATTAAATTATTAAATAATAAACGACGGTGAATATATAAAAGCTGGAAAAAAAAATCGTTTAAAATGTTAGTTTAGATCTCGACGTATAGATTAAGAAGATTGCTATATTTAAACTTTTAGAAATTAATATAGTTGGGACTTGACAAATTCTATTAATTTAGCGAAATATTAATTTATCGAACTTTTTTTGATACATTGTCAATGAGCCAAGACCGCGAAAAAATATTATTTTAACGATGTTATTAATTTATCGAAATTCTACTGAATTACATATAATTTGATATTGGTTTTTTTTTTTTTTATCAAAAAACATTTAACGAAAATAAAATGTGAAATATTAATGATCGATCAAATTGAAAAAACTAAACAAAAAATTGAAAAAAAAAGGCACAAAAAAGAAAAAAAAAAGTAGAGCAAGTGGCATTTTGGTAGTTACTCCCACATGGTGGTAGTAATTAAATACCCCCTTACATATAACCCCCCATATAACGCCATTTCCTCTCACCCGTTACACCGTCAGCCGCCCCGTAATTCCTCCACCATAACCCACCACCGCCGCCGCCTCCTCCACCCAATCACCGTAATGGGTTTAAAGCCACGAATTCATGTCCCCGCCGCGGTCGGAAGGCTGAGGAGAAGTCGACCGCCACACTCAAAAAGAAAACTCGCAAAGCCGCGAGTACTCAGCAGCAGCCACCGCCGTAGATCCACCCACATTGGCGGCGGCGCGTCGGTTTCCGACAAGCTGGACGCCCTCCGGAACCTCGTCCCTTCGCAGAACGCCGAGATGATAAATCCCGACCAAGATCTTTTCGAGGAAACAGCCGACTACATCGTACTCCTCAAAACTCAGGTTCTTGTTTTGCAGAAATTGGTCGATCTTTACGGCTCAAATACACCTCAAGAAAACCAAGCCGCCGCCGTGTAGTTCACCGTACAACTACAGCCCCCATTTTCATCAATGGCCAAATCAAAAGCAAATTAAAAATAAATAATAAATAAAGAAGAAGAAGAAGGTGGCTTCTTTAATTTTTTTGTTCACCTTTGATTTTAGCTTAGTGCGAGTAATTAGTTATTTAGCATGTTAAAAATGTATGGCTTATTTTCATAAAATGAAATAGATTTAATTTATAATTATCACAAACTTATTAATCTACTATATATCTTCCTTTTTTGTCTGATATAAATCAAAGTTTTATTTAATTTTAAGGTCGAATTCTCGATTTATTTCATGCTACACTAACACAGTACACACCGACATCGAGTAGATCTTTATGGTTAATTTATGTGTCGATAAATTGTAAAGATATATTTTATTTATATTTTACTGAGTGTATGAGTGTACATTGGCTGAGCCAACATAAGATCGACTGAGGCCAAGAATTCCCTACATTTTTCAAATCTATATTGTCTTATATAAAGATTTTAAAAATTATATATAATAGTATTATCGGCTCCCATCGTAATTTCCTCTGATATATTTGATTGCTGGAACTCAAAATTCTGGTTATATTAGTGTGAGTGTACTATACATATGAACGACCGAACACACCTAAATATTTTCTTCCAAATTACCATACACAACCCCGAAACTTCGATTAAGGCTTGTTTGGTCGAACCAAATTGTTCTAAAAAATGAAAAAAAAAAAAATGAATATCTTTTTTATTATTTTCTTAGGCTTTGTTTAATTGGTAGTCGATTGATACAATCTTATTTAGACGGCCACTTAAAAAAATATTAGATTTATTAAATAGAAAAACAAAGATTCAATTATTTAATTGATCATGTCATAACTTGTCAACCAAATAAGAACTTTTAACATTAAAATTATTTAATTTTCATAATATTGATAAAACTAATCAAATATTTTCGGCCCATTTTTAGTAAATCAAATTATAATTAAACAGGACTTTTGGGCTACAATGTGGGCCCATATTGTTAACTCAGATGACATCTTTCCCATATGTGGGCCCAACCTCCACGTAGCCCATGATGCAAATATATCACCAAATGAGAATTAATATTAATTAAAAATATATATACAATTAATATATATTTATATTTAATTAAAGAATATATACACAATTGTTTCATTTTATATTATTCCAACGTAGGGTTAAAAAATGTTATTTGATCTCTAGATTTTATATTCAATAAACTTTTAATTTTAATAAGATAGTGATTATTTAATATTACCATCAAATAATCCACTTGTCATTTTTAATAAATAATTGTGGGACCCACAAGACCTCAACCCCACACGATTGATGTATACCGCGTCACACCCAATTCTACCACCTCGCTCCTTTCTCTCTCCTTTTAATTTTCTTCTGGATTTTTTTTTTTGTAGGCTAGTCAGCAGACAAATTGATCCCCAATTCATGATATAGATATATACACATTTACATATATAAAAATGATTTTCTTCTTCCACTTCATTGATTTTCATTCGGATCGGTAAAATCGTTACACGGTATAGTTCCATTCTTCGCCTTTTTCTAATTTAATTTTTGATACCAATTAGGGTTATGTTTCGTTTACCTTTGTTAATTGCTTTTGGGTTTCATTTTCAGCGATTTTTGTTTTTTGGCGTATATATATACATGTGTGTGTGTGTGTGTTTTATTTGATATCCTCATCTGGATTCTTACACTAGATTAAGGCTGGAAGATATTGAGTACTTGCTGAAGAAGTTAGAAAAGTGATGTTGAATTATTGGTCAAATATCAAATGTGTTGATTTTTGCATGATTGGGTTTGATCCGGATTTTATGGATGTAAGTTGATGTTTGAGATTAGAACCGTCGGACTTTGTGCTGCATTGTGCGATAAAGTAACGAGAATTTTATATGGTATTATCATGTTGGATCACGTCCGAATACGTTTGTAGTCGTGGTGTTTCTTTGAAGTATACGGCTTGATATCGATGTTCTTAGTTATGATTTAGGAAATAATTTTACTCCATTATACTTTATGCATTAAGGATGATTAATTTAGTTCAGCACACAGAATGACGGAAATGTACTTTTTTTTTTAGGTATTCTCCGTGTTCCTGTTCCTGTAATTACGTAAAACGGTATGGAAAATGAAACATCTATGTTCTTAGTGATGCTTGATTTAGGATTAAAGATGATTAATTGAGTTCAGCACGGAGAAATATATTCTCTTGAGGCATTTTCCATGTTCCTGTAATTGGTAAACGATGTGAAAAAATGAAACCATATCTTCACGATTCTCGTTAATGCAAAAAAAAAATATAGCTATTTTCTTATGGAGGGCTCTAGGATTTCATGTCGTGTGAAATTCCATATATACATATGTGGCATCTGATATTCGATCGGCTTTATTTCATTTCAGGAACAATGTGGACAAGCTACGCGTAGTTTGATTTTAAAAACATTCACCATCTGAAGCATTCAACATTTTCCGAAAATGTCGTACGAGGAAATTTTGAAGGCTGTTTTCCCTCTCCTAGAAGGCAGAGACCTAGCAGCATGCATGTCAGTCTGTAAGCAGTGGCAAGAAATCGCAAAAGACGATTACTTTTGGAAATGCTTATGTGCAAAGAGATGGCCGTCAATATGCAAGCAGCCTTCCCCTCCCACTCTGTCTTACCTTAAACTATTCAAAACCTTTTACAAGCGGCAAAAAAGCAGACCCCTTCTTCCACCAAGGCTGTCCTTCAACGACTTGGACTTCTACATCGACATTTGGAGCGAAGAAAAGCTTGTCTATTCAGAAGTTGTGACGGGCCTCGTTTTCCGGAAGGGGGCTTGGACCCCGCCAGCTGGCGTTTCCGATGTTCTCAAGTTCCACTTGGCCAGCCCGGAATACAACTTGACGTTGCCTATTCATCCGAGGTTTAATATTCCTTTAGGGGAGACTGTTAGCGTCTCTGTGCTTGTGGCTAGGAAGGATTCGGAAAAAGTTGCTTGCGTGATAAATAAATCGGTTTTTGAGTATGTAGATCGATCTGCTTATCGTGCGATGGCGTTTGATTATCTCGAGTTTTCGCCCGCACACCCTTTTGTGTCTGGTATAAGGGCGTGGATTTCGTTGCTTTTCATGGACCATGGTAGTGAAGAGGTGATTGATGTGTTTGGGATTGAACTCGATTTCTGTGATGCTGCTAATTCAGAGGAGCAGGTCTTGTGGCTCTTTGATATGCTTGATTGGAAGTGAAGCTCGGGCTGTCATACAACGGTGCGGGGCCCTAATCGGAGGGGCATGTTTGGTGTAGCTCTCGGTTAGAATACGTATATTTATCTCTGTATCTAGTAGTATTTTGGACAAGTTTTCTTCTTTTCTTTTTTCTTCTGCGCGAATAACTGTGGAAATTTCTACAGCATTGCATGATTTATGTTCCCAGGTTTTTTCATTGGCTAAGAATTTCTGTGTTGCTCCATTTTCAATGATGATGTTTTCGATATTGTATAATGCAACTTGTTTGCAAGAGTTTTTAAAAATTGAAATAATTATTTATTTTTAAGATAAGCGATTTTTTGCTAACTATGCAAAATCAACTTTAAATAGTTAATTTAAATTGAATGTGTTTGAAAAACAAATTGCAATTTTACCTTATTTTACTAAAATACCAAGAATGCCCTATAAACTGAATTTGGATAGACATTACAAGCGCATATACTGAACGGGAAGTTAGATACAACACTTGATTATTTACATCGGGTGGATTTGAACCGTAAATTTGATTAAATAACTACCCACTAAGCACACATATACATGGGTGTGTGTGTGATTATGTTTAGATCTACAATTTAAATCCACTAAAACTCAGGTGCAGCATTTAATTTCATTTAATTTCCCAATACTGAACACTACAAAAATGTATCTGTATGCATTCCCAAGGTTTCGAAATAAGAAATCGAAATCGTATGTTTCTATTGGAACAAAGGCAAGTAATGTAGTAAACCACATCAGTCATCAGCACAGTGAATGTGTATGTATATCTATAAAAAAGAGAGGAAAAATGAACAAGGTAAATCATAATTTAAACATAAATATGTAGTACTTCTTACCTTCCAAAAAACTTAAAAAACAAATCCAAATCTCTGCTTTGATCAAAATGGGCCCGTTGTATCTGGGCGGATCGGTTCGCCCGTGAAAGGATCGAATTTATAAGGTTCGCCCGTATAAGGGTCAAACCTAATTTGCTGCCGAGGTGGCTGTTGACCAGAGCCAGCTCTAGCTTCGGAAGTCAAACTTGCACCGAGCCTAGCATAAGGTGAGGCAGATGAATTAGGTGCTGTTTGGATGGCAGATGAATACCGTACCTCTTCGGTTCTCAAACCGAAACTTCCATAGGATAAAGGTGGGACCGGTGTTGCCTCGTAGGGGGAGTGGCTTCTTTCTTCCAACATTCCTATTCTTGGAACCTGGCTTGGAATCTGGAAGCTTCCGGAAGCAGATATGGGTCGACTCGATTGAAGAAAATCGGAGTCTCTATCAACCCCTCTTCCTAATAGTGTTCGGCTCGATAGAGGATAATCTGACAGCAGTGGCGAATAGTGTGATGCAAAAATGTCGGACCTGCGAAAATATATAATCTCGTTAACTTCTGATCATTTTCATATAACTTCAGTAAATTATTTTGTATACTATTTAATATTTTGATTGATTGAAATTAACATTAAAATCTATATAATGAACAGATATTTAATAAATATAAAAAACCTAAACAATACAAATTAGACATGATATAAATAAAGATGGAGTATGCAATAAATCCATTAATTTCGACAGTCAATTTCACATGGACCTAATTAACCATAATTAATCCATCTTTTAACTTACTGATAGGGGTACAATAGGTATTACAAACAAATTAAGAAATATAAAACATTTATTCGTCTAGACATTTTTTTTTGTTCACAATTAACTTTAACGGTCCTATATTTCTTAAGCGAGAAACGAACCTAGCTGCAGAGTGTGCATGAGAAGCAAAAGAACCGACAGGAGGGGGAGACGCTCGATGCAACGAGCTGTATAACTTGGATTCACTCCTAGTATTATCCACAACTTCCGGAAAACTGATTGAGCCTCGATTCAATCCCACATTATCAACTAAGTGCTGTATTATGAATATATTAATTTAACCGAAAAATATAATTAGAAGCAAAACCTAAAACTAGCTACATGTTATCAATAGAGATCGGTTACATTACATACTCTAGAAATTAGTCCGTCTAGATACGCTCCTTTATTTTGCAAACCAGCTCCTGATAGCATAAACTAAAAGAAGGATAAGGGAAGAAAAATTAGATGCTGGAAATTCGTCGCTAAGGCATCACATTAAGGAAAAGTATACATTAAAACATATACAGTTAATCGATCTGCTAAAACCTGGTCAAGGACAGATATGGCAATAGACTCGGGTAATTCCTTGAGACTGCATAAACTTTTCACATCAATCTGTCAACAAACAAGAAGAGAAGTGTGAAACTTCACAGAATTTATCTTGGGAAATAGAAGGGCAGTTACCACTGAAAGCCATTGAAGACATAAATATTTGTTACACTATAAAGATGCTATGATGGAAGTCTAGTTTTCAATTTCCTCGATCGGCAAATTCAAACAAACTCTTGAAAAATAACAATTTCACAGAAACTTAGTACTAAAAAAATTTGGTGTGTGAGGACTTAGTTTGCACTATCAAATGCAGACTTTATGTATTAACTGTGGAACTAACATCAAATCGAGTAGCAATTCCAAGTCGCAGGATTCGCAGTAGGCGCTCCTTAACAGATAAAGGCAATGCTATTACAGCATCCTCATACGGGTCAGCAGATCCCAATTCCTGTATGAGAATGAGAGCATGTGATCAAACAAATAAAAGGGAATTTGACTGAGAATGAGAGAATGCATTCGGTAAATCTGATTCAAAAGAAAGAGGTATGAAGAATCACGTGCAAGCACTAAGCATAGTTGCGCTCTTTCTCAGTTTCTCTAGTACAGATGAGATAATCGCAAACAAAAAGAGAAGTTGGATGTCATTAACCAAGACACATGTGATTCAAGAAAGGGAAAATTGTTAATACGGAGTAATTGCAAGTCTCAGCTAACCCAAAAATATAATACAAATGACACAACCTAATAATTCCTTCTCCTTTTTGTACAGCAACATTTTTTAAGACGATCCACGATCCAGGCCAACGCATACTTTGGATTCCAACTTGAACATCTCAGGCTATCTTAAAATGCTGTCTTACAGCCAATTAGTTACTCATTTTGGAAATTATTTAAACATAATTTACATTTGTAATGTTTTTATACTGAATCGGTGTAATTCCAATATCTGAGATGTAAAAGAGACGGTGTGAGAACAGCCCATTCAACAGAAAAACGGCATTAGAGATGAACTCACCCTCTGGAGATAGGAATTATGATCATTGTGCTTCAAAAGTTTGAAATGGCCCTGAACAGAAGGATTACTTTCTGATTCCTCAGGAGCTCGTTTCTTGCTTTTGTCCATAGGTCTTGCAACTTCAACCTGTTTGCAGAAAATAATGGGATATTAATTATGTTAAAGACTCCTTGTTACCCGCATATATTCATCAAAGAGGGAAAACTGAAAAGGTTCGAAATGTCAATTATCAGTTCAGATTACAAACTTAAGGCTTCCAGTGCAATCCTAAGTACCTGGAGTTTATGCGTTGAACCTCCACTAGGCCCTCGAACTGTTCTATCATTCATTTCCTTGATAGCTCTTTCAAGATCCTACACAAAAAAAAAGGGTCTAAGAGAACGGAACAATGTAACCAATCAGTGACGTTGATCAGAGTAACAAAATTAAAAAAAATGGATCAAAATGTCCAAAATATGGTTGGTTAACATTAAAATGCAAAAGAGCAGCAAATAAATAGATAATATGCTACTAAAGAAACTGCCTCAATTTCCTAAAATCACCACGTAACAAATAAGTGAAGAAGCCGAAATTACAAAAGATGGATTTAAATGACCAAAACATGCAATAACCCAAAAGCAAATGTTCGTTCTCAAGCATGTGCACACCTATAGCCCAAATATTTGCTCACAGTGAAAAAAGTAAGTCCAGGTCACATAAGATGAAGATAATTTTTGCACACAAAGACAGCTTAAGTAATCACTTAGGTAACATCGCTGTATCAGCAAAAAGGTTTTGTTTGCCAATTTAAAATATCTCTTCATTCAGTTACATTTCATATCTCAGTAACATAGTTCTGTAGTAACTTTCTTGAGGTGAGACTGAGATTTTTCAATCTATAGATCTTTTTGACTAAATTGAATGTGTATTTCCTTTTTAAGATTCAGATGATTCGCAGATGCAAATTCCTGTATAAACGAAAAGAAGAACGGATGTCCTAAGTCGAATAGCTGATGGCAGTTTTATAATTCATTCAGTCCTTTTGAATCACCTGACTCATTCCCTTCTCCTTACGTGAGGAAGGAAGAAGAGAAGTATACGTTAAATATTACCTTCTCTTATATTTTCGACCATGTGTCATGAGTTTTAAACATTAAAAATATCTTCCATGGTAATAAAAATATGTTCCTACATAAGAACACAAATACCGCAAAATCTAACATGCAGTTAAATACAATTTATATGCAAACAATTAGCGCCCTATGAAGACAAACCAGAACAGCTAAAAAGGAATCTTTCAACATTGAACATAAACAAATGCAAACCAGCATACCGATCTCTCAGCAAAATGAACAAACCCGACGGGAATGCTAGCTTTTTTTGACACCACAACTTTCTCCACCTGGAAGATGGCATCAGCACAACAACATCATATAAAGTGTATAGTTCATAGGAAAGGGAAAATCAAAGTCGAAATATTTAAGACCTTGCCAAAAGGCTCAAACATATGCTTCAAATAGTTCTCCTCTGCATCAGGGGGGAGGTTTCTGACAAAAGCTATTTTAATCTGAAAATAAACAAGAAGGTAAAGATACAGCAACGTTCTTTAAGGATTTAATGCTTATGACATAAAAGACAATGATTATGAATTTATGAACCTTAGCAAGTTCTGATGGGTTTTTTTCATGTCCCTCTTCTGCCCATTGAACAGCAGGGTGCAAATTCCCAAGACGAAAATCTGGTTGAGAGCCCACCCGTTGAGCACGTGCAGCAGCCTGTGATTGATAATTTTGAAGTAGGGGGTTCAATTTTCTAGTATAAAAGGGTTATATTTTGTATTTATTTTTGTCTTTACATCAATTAGAAGATGTTAATATTATTATAAACTTGGTGAAAGGTTGCATATTGAATGGTGACAAAAGATCGCCAAGATGCGGTAAGATTTTGTCAATTACTATTATATTGCAGAGGCAAGTATTAACATTGTTCGACTGAGTTGTTGAGAGTTAAAGATTGACCAGCCTTGGCAAAAGAGGAACGTGAGAATTTTAATAAATCAAACTTGGAAAGTAAGCATATGATTCTTCTTTGAGAACGGCAATCTTTAACATATGAATTTTTTTGTGTTACCCCGAGGTAATATATTACTGCATCTTTAAGAATCTTAAGCAGTTTTATTATTAAGCTCATTAACAAAAAAAAAGGTATTGAGAAACTAAGTAATGATATTTTTTATCAAAGTTTGGATCAAATTGCTCGATGTTCTGTAGAACAAAGACAAGAGTAGAAAATCACAAATTTGAAACCTTTCCTCATTAGATCGAGAAAACTTTGAGAAAAGGGATAAGAGGATAAATAATGGACATCATGAAAGCTGACGACAAAAAAGATCCAAAAATGTGTTTTAGATTCAAGAACATAAGAAATGAGTGTTGAGAGTAAATTAATCTACAACAAAATTAACAGTCAAATATTTGTATAAACTGCATGGACCAAAATTCCATAGGATATACTTCAAGTAAACGAAAGACGAGAAAGAAAATCCATCTGACTTATTTCATAAATTCAGATAGATATGCAGAAAACAGACAATTATGTATTACGTGGGAAGATAACAGTACAGTACAGCACTGAAGGCCATAAAATGAATAAAACAGGAATTCAGCTCGTCCAGGTTTTGAGTTACATGATTATTAATTTAACTACACAGAATTTAAGATAACAAATTTGATTACTGATTTTTTTCTGGAGGAATATAGAGCTTTTTTTTAAATGAAATTGATCTAAAACTTGACAGCAAAGTGTGGATAACATCATTGAGTTAAAAAAAAAAAGTTGGCAAAGATCCAAAAGAGAAGAAATTGAAATATGTTAATCTGACACGAGATGGATTTTATGTGGACCACATAGTGCATTTTAGACTACATGGTAATTCATGTCTTTCCAGTGATTAATATAATCGGAAAAACAGAGTATTACGTTGCATGTTGAAAGTTAATGATAATTAATTTGAGAAAAGCTGAGAAAAGGTAGGGGCATGAAAACGGGAGAAAGGATTCAATTAACAGTAAGTTAAAAGACAGATTGTATCATCCTGCTTATTCACCAGTAGAAAAATGGTGTCTGTTAAGATTTCTCATTGGCAATTGATGCAATAATTTCTTATTCTTGAACACTGTGAATCGTTAGATAGACGATAAGTTTACAATGGAATTTTAGAAATTTGTTGATTTAACTCAGTTTTGTCAGCGGAGGAAATTTATCAGGGAAATCCTAATACAATCTAGATATCCAATTTCGTAAAAAACAATAACTTTTTTTAAGGTTTTGATTTGGTACGAAATAAGTGTTCTTATGGCAAGTGTTTTGTTATGCATTAGGATTTTGAATAAGAAAGGATCAATTATTGATGCTGGAACACAGAGCCAAAAACGACGAACCTGAGCTTTTATCCTGTATGAGTTCAGATGCAACAGGAGAGTCAACGCAATTTCATAGTACAGACTCAGAAAGAGTGTTCATTCATGACTTCTAACTAGAGGAAGATATAAGATAATGCAAAGAAAACTCACAGCATGGGAGCAGAACTTCACAAATGCAAAACCACGGTTTCGATGCTTTTGACCTGATGGTGTGTCGTTAACACTTGGCAGATCCACGGATTCTATGTCCGGGAAAACCTGTAGCACATGAAAAAAAATTTAAGAGGAGACGTCGAAATTAGACAATGAAATTCCTGCAAGAAACCCAATCTATACACATTTATACCTGGAGCACCAATCTTTTGAATTCATCAGCACTCCAAGCTGGGAGAGCCAAAAAAAAAAAAACAGTCATGCATGTAGTACAACAATAAACCGGCCACATCACGAGAAACATATGGATGGAATGGGAAGAGAGTGGGAAGTTATGGCTGATTAGAAACAAAAGTAAGGGTAACTTGCAAAGGGGAAAATACAACAAAGGGGTGATAAGTTCTAGTGATACACAACAAATGCAGATTACCTACTCAACTAGAGCTCACAAAAGTCTTAAGAAGCTCAGATACTCTCATGATATAGCATTTATATGCGGAAGCTAGACAGGTATTTAAACAGCTACCTAAGCAGAGTAATATTTAGTATTCATAAGTAACAGCAAATAAAAAAGACTTTAAAGGTCAACCTAAAAGGACAAATTTATGGCATGTGCACAGAGTTACTAAATAAAATAAGCAAGATCTAAGACAACAAACCTTTATTAAGGTTTCCGAAGTATAAAGTAACCTGCTCACTTGATGGTAGAACACCAATCGTCTTTCCATCTAGCTGAAAATTGAACCATGGAGAAATAAACCAAAAAGTAGGTTCGCATTTTTTATTAATAGACATAATTAAAACACACACTCGTTTGCTTTAGATCGTGAGAAAGGAATCTAGGTTCCTGAAGGTTCGAATCCCTTTAGGTGCACGTGTTGGGTGTGTGTGTTGTACGGCCAAATTTTGTTTATATTTAATAAAAACTAAAATTAAAAATTAAAATTAAAAAAAAAATAGGTGTGGTGTGTAAAGTAATTATCATTATTCACTAGTGCCTTACCTTGTAGCTAGATATATGGATTATGCTTTTTATAGAATAATCATTGTTAGTGGTAAGCGGATAGTGAATATGTGGCTAAAGTTTCAAAAATGGATCCCTCTCATCTTTTCATTGATTAAGTATCAAAAAGGTTTTTTGTTACTTTTAACCAAAGTATGTTTCATAAAAAAATGAGCAAATTTATTCATTGCATACTATTTGATTCCGCAGATCAGAGTTTATAAAGGTTGCAAACAAATTAACCTAAATGGCTAATAAATTCTTTTATGTTTCCATGTTAAGGAACATGACCAATAGTTCACAGAAAGACACGAAAAAGGCCTTCTTCAAACTACTTTCATGGAAGAAAATGTTCAGCGTAGTGCTGAAAATGGTTGTGCTTCACTTATTTTGAAGAAAAACTAAACTGAGTTTGCCCCAGCAAACTGACTTCTAGCTCAAATGTGAGTGATCCCAATATAAAAATTTGTTACAGTTGCAGTAAAATCATATATTTAAAATATTTTATTCCCAAACTTGAAGGATTTTGTTTGTATTAGGATTCATGTCAATTTTCTCGAGAATTAGGAAGCGGGTCAATTTCAGAACAAAATCTTCACGGTACAAAAATGTTCCTGATAAATCAAAGTTAATACTCACCACAGTGCCAGCTTTTTCCATCACAGCTCTGGCAGCAGATTCTTTTGTTGCAAATCGCACAAAGCAAAATCCCTGCCAAAAATCACAAGAAAACATGAGACAACAGTGAGAAGGAAATATTAATGTGCTTACCGTGTGATCAGGGGAACTTTTTATTGGGGGGTTTGAAAAAAATTAAGGGTTTGCGAAGTTTGTGGGCAGCACCCCCCAATTTGTTTTAGAAATATTTTAGAAAGCAACAATAAATACGTAAGTATTTAATTTTTTGGTTAATATAATATAGCCATGATATCATTATTGAGACTCTTTAAACTTAAGAATTATTCACTATAATATTTTATGTTTTGGAGGCCACCAGATACACTAAAATATATGAATAAAGATTTAACTATTTTTTTTCTGCTGGGGCGGCAGCCCACCCTATACATGGTTCCGGCCCTGCTTGTGATAACTTTTCTTTATATGGATGATGGAAGAATTAAGCCTTAGAAATAATGCTCCCCTGAAGGAAGAGAGTTAGCACGTAAGTTTACCTTCAAATTGCCTAGCTGGTCCTTTATCATACGAATTTCCACAATTTCACCGCAGGCAGAAAATATCTGTGGAAGTGGAAGTTTATCCAAATAAAACTTGCGTTAAGATACATGAAAGACCATAATTCGATGGATATAAACTAGAAGCAGATACGAGATGATTAAAATCAAATCTAGAAAGAAACACAAGACCTTGTGGATTTTCTCCTCTGTAATGCTGCGGGGCAACCCGCCAACGAAAACTTCAGTCCCTCTTACAGCATTATCTTCTGCATGGCAAAATGATGAAGTCGTCACGTATATGATAGAAAACATAATAGATGTGAATTTAAGTTATAATCTTCAAATGAAGAGATCAAAACTATTATAAAGTGAATAACATACTGTGACCGGTAGAATGGTGCTCGGATGACCGGTTCATCTGTAATTAGAAAACATCAAAACATTAAATTAACCAAACAAGCAAACAAAAAAAAAAATGAGCTGTTAGACATGGCAAATTAACCCTTTTATCTAAGCCTCAGCTCAAATATGGTTTTCTGTAACGGGAAACATAAGATTTATAGAGATAAAGGCAACACAGCTACTACTTTATGGACGCGTGTACAAGTGCAGAAGAATCAAAAAACAAAAAAACCAAACAAAAAGCTAAGCAGATATAAATGAACACGAAAAATGCTCTTCTATCTCTTACTTTCTCGGATTTTGAGCAATCACCAATCTCAAAGCGTAAAATTTTCGACAAAAATTAATTATAATTCTTCATAACTTCTGAATTGACCCTTTTTTCTTGTCGGAACAAATGCGGGACAGGTTTTTATCGTTTGAAGCTGCACAAATTCAAATGAGTACGTGAGATCGTAACGCTAAATACCTGCGAAACTGTTGAATTGGACATGGCAGCACGCGGGAACGGAATCAATTGATAACCCTAGAAATAGAGGTCTGATCTTGGATTTGGGAAATTTTGAACTGGCAATTTATAGTTATTTAACGGAATTTACCGCATTGACCTTGCCATTTTTTACTGTACGGGGTGGTGTTTTGTAAAAAGTAAAAAGTTTTTTTTTGGTTTTTCTTAGTAAAAACTAAAAAGTAAGAAGTTGGTGCTTATGTAAAAGTCAAAATAATTACTTGTATTTTTTCGACAAACAAAACAATATTTTTATTATATAAAATTACACCAATTAAAAAAAATTGCAAAAAAAAATTGAAAAATAAAAAAACTATCTTTTGTCGTATAAAATTAAATATATATCATAACCTCGACATGTATAATATATATGAGTAATTTATACACTATCATTTTTTTTTGTTAGAGGTTTTTTTTTTTAACTTAAAAAATAAATAAATCTAACAACAAAAATGATAGTGTATAAATTACCCATGTAGTTATTTTCCGTTATGTTTAAATTACAATTATCTCATATAATTTTGTATTCGAGTTCTAACATATTTACCATGCAGTATATATTAGACTTCGTTATTAATAATAGTTTGACTATAAATAACTCACGTGTGTTTCTAAAACTCGTGGTTTATATTAATATGTCGCTCAATTTGTAGGTCGAGCTATATTTTTTATTGACATGCAAATATGTATAAGTGTCTGTATCTTGGTCCCGACAAAATTCTCCAACTCAGAAAATTCTTAAGAGTTTGAGAGTTTACGAGTTTTTTTTAATAGAAATTAAAGTTTATGAGGAATTAGATACTTTTAAATTCAATCCACCGTGGAATATTTCCTCTTGGGAAATTATAAGTGAATTTCTATCCATAAAATTAAAAAATAAAATAAATAAAAGTGAATTTCTACACTTCATGGATTTTAATGAGCCTATTGGGCCTTCATATCAATGATGACTCGTGACTCAGTTTTGCCTTGTACTTGAGCTTTGATTTTATTTGTATGTTGGGCTGTGAGTAATACCAGCCCATCAATGAATCATTAATTTATTTTTTAAGTAATAATTAATAAATGGTCAAATCTAGAATACACTTGTTATTTTAAAAAAGGAAAACTAAATGGAATTTTCCAAGGTGCACAATGATAATTAATTTATGACTTAATCTACTGAGTGGATTTTGAATTTTGAAATTTTTATGAGCCATTAGAAAATACTCGAATTATTTATGAATCAAATTAAACCACCTTGAACGATCTATAAAAGTATAACCACCTATTAAATATAAAAATATAATCAAATTTGTTAAGAATAAGAAATCGAACGTTTAAACTTTAAAGTATGGTACGCGACGGCCCTAAGCTGCAATAGGAATTTGTCGAAATTTATACTTATTCTCCCATTTCTTCTTCCTCAGTCTTTCGGTATTTTCTCGTCGTCGGTTTTTTTTGCGGGAATTCAGAACATTGTATGATATTAAAAACTATCTACTACATGAAATTAACGAGAATGGATTTACGATATAAAAACCCCAAAAAATAAATAGCAAATCAAAATTAAAAAATATTAACCAAAAAAGGAAAAAAAAATGCAAACAAGAGAATCTCAAACAAAGAGGCAAGACCACAAGAGCGTCGCTCACAAGCTTCACGCTGCTCAAACGACGACGTACGGATAAGTCAACATTGACTGTTTTTTATTTCACCAGGACATATAAATTGCCAGCGCAGCACTCACACACAAACATACCGTCTGCTCTGTACTTGGGCTAAAAGTCCCCAAATTTATTTCTGTACTCTTTTCCCCGCCATTTATCATTTCTCTCTCCTCCTACTCCCTATTTTCTCTCTCTAGGGCTAAAACTCAATTTCCCCCAAAAATCCAAACTCAATTGCTCTGCAATTACTGGATTTTTCTGGCTTAAATTCGGTCCTAGATGTCGAATCCCGTCGGTGGGAGCGGCGGCGAGGGGGTCCCCACGGGCATCAGCCTCTCGAACACAGTCCATTCCGATGTGGCGTCGTGCTTGCCGCTGCCGTCGCTTCCGGTGTTCTGCGGCGCGCTCGATCAGGAGCTTCGCCTATTCGACGGCAGTGGTGGGGATTCGAGGCGGAATTCTAGCCGCGCTGATGTTTCTGGAAAGATTGCTGATCTCCTCCGTAACGCCGACGTGTCTTACTTGTAAGTTCGTTTTCTTAAGTACCGGATTTTGTTGGCGGTATTTGGTTTGGGGAAATTTAGTTAATGAGTTATTGGCGATTATAGGCTTTGAAGGGGAATGTAATTTTTGGGCTTGAGTTTTAGCTTTGGGGTCGAATTATTTGTTCTGCGATGTATTTTTGTTGGACAGTAGAAAATAAGGATAGCATTTGATATCGGGAGCAGTGGTTTGGCTGGTGGTAATGTATTACTTGTATGATATTGTACAGTTGTTTTTTTCCCTTGCAGTGAAATCGGTTTAAATCATATATTTACTGAGAATTGTATCGGATTATCGGATGGATGAAGTTTGAAGAGAAAAATGGTTTAAATTTGAATTTGACTGTTTATTATGACTAATCCTTATGCTAAGTGCACAATCTTTGAAAATAGGAGACATGACATCTATGGTTTGGAATTTTATAACATTTGCCTTATTTTTCTCCATTTTTAATTGTTTAGGGTAAACTATTTATCTAGTTATGTGGTAATAAATATTTTATTTTGTCCTCTAGCTAAGAATAGTATTTATTAATTTAAGATTTGAATTTTTTGTGCATTATGGGTTAATACTTTTTTCAAATATTGTTAATGATCTCTTTGGAAAAGACATTTATTACCTATTTGACTAAGATTTTTTTGTAAGTACGATGTCGAGAAGAGATGAGTTGGAGAAAATGCTAAAAACAATGACATGGTGCAATTTACCTCCCACACTTGCAATTATAATTTTTTTGGATGGAAAGTGGGAAGTGAATAAATCGAGTTTATGTATTATTAAATCAGTAGTCAGAAGTGGAATCTCGCTACACTTAAATCCAATTAACTACGTTGCAAGCCATAAAAAGGAATTGATCCTAAAATCCACCTGTTGTATCCAAATGGTGATAAATTGATACTTTACGTACAACTTGAAGTAAAAAAGGTAATCCCACGTTCGCCAATGATAAAATTCCTGATATAACCAGAGAGAGTATAACAGACAAATGACCAGTTGTCAGTTACTGTAGTATTAAAATGAACATTGCGAGGGAGATCAATTATCTCTCTCAAATTGACATTTGTAAACGAGATAACGTATTTTTATGATAGACTAATGGATGAAGACATTATAAATGATCAATAAAAAGCACTGTGGGCTTTATGTGAGAATTATAGTAATGTTAGTGTCTATATACTAAAATAGTTTCAACACCAATGTTAATTGTAAATGGTAAATGGTAAAAAAAGTTTAATGGGAATCTCTTTGTTGAGTAATCTCTTAATGGTATATTCGTCTCTCTAGAATATGCTTCATTTGGAGATTTTTCAGTAAACTGTTGAGGTATTTTAATCGAAAATAGAAAATTGTGTAAAAAGGAAGTTAAGCTTTTGTTACCAGACTTATTCTAATAGATCCTGCTTGATATGGTAAAAAATTGAGCTAACATGGTTTTATCTTTAGGAATCTCAAAGATGAAGAAAACCTACAACCAGGTGGTTCAATGGGGAACTTTAACCTATGCAACGATGTTTTGAGACATGATCCTGAAGCATTTGAGTATGCCACTCCAGGTAAATTGGTCCATGAACAGCTTTTTAATCTTTGTCAATGTGTATGAGTGTCAACTTGTCCATTTCCAAGATGCGTTTCTTTCAATTTTCAGAAAAGAAAACTATCCGAATACTCATAGTCTCTGAGGCCGACGACTTATGTAATTGGACCTGAACTTGCTTTCGTTTTAAATTAGTTGGAGTTCAGTGATAGTCCATCTGATACATGCTCTCTGAAATCATAGTGTCTTTTCAACAACAACTGTCATTTTTTATGATTCAGACAGATATGTAGGGATGTTGTGCTATTCCATTCGAATTATGGCCGTTTTTACACTTTACCAGCCAACTTATTAACGACGCTTTGCCATTTGAAGTCACAAGTTTTGCATATTGTCATCGAGGGGTCATTGAAGGTATCAGAATTTAGAGAGAGAACATGGAGATTGTGATAACAGTTTGCATAGTTTCTGATTACTGAGAAAGCAATTACAAGGTAGCATTTATACATAACTCGCAAGCTGTGATTCTAGAAAGTCCAGCTGGCAATTAACCTAACAAACTAATTACACAACTAATAAATAATTAACATGTGGATAATAATAATGCTAACTCTTATAGAAGGTGAAATATCCATTGAGATACCATCACGTGGAAGGTGCATGAGAGCGAAAAACCATTAACTCATTTGAATCTATAAAAGTAACTGCACTTTTTCGCATGAACATTGAACAACTTTGCACCGTCTCCTAAACTATGCTAATGTTTCTCATCGTGCTACATAAATCCAATTTTTCTAAAATAATTGTGCTTATATCTTAATTTAACAACTTAAACTTGATGAAAATCCAATTTTAATTCAATGAGGAACAGCAATGAATTAAAAAAATAATTTTACTGACGGCAAAGTCTGTGTTAAAGTGCATGATTGATGGATTTGACAGACTACTCCGCCGGTGAAGATCTTGGATGGTAAGATGCAGAAGTCGTGGGCATCATATGGCAAAGTGTAAAAATGGTAGTTGGTTAAGTATAGAAAGGGCCATAGTTTGGATCACAAAGTCTAATAGTCCCTATAAAATAACAGAATAATCCGATATTCTTGAAATAAATTTCCTTGTGAAGGGTTCAATTCAATACCTTCAAATTTCACAAGATTTTCTGTCATCTTTTTGTGGAATGCTTTTATGACTTATTTATGCGATTAGTTTGTCCACACAGACAGCCGTAGTCTTGCCATTGCCCAGTAAAATGTCCTGCTGTTCACACCTCAAATTTGTGGTCCTGTAGTATAGTTCAAATGTTCAATGCTTACCGATAATTGCTGAAATACTTTTGTCGTTGAGTTGCTTTATGTGATACATCTTGCTCCCAAATTTGATGTCTGTCACATGATCTGGAAATTACAGTCACTGCTCTTCCTAGCCTTTCCTCCTCTCGTCTTTATATGAAATAACTCCTGGATATTATCTGCTTTCCTTGGCCATTTGACAAACTTCTACTTTAATGAATGTCACAAGATACATGCTATAGATAATAATTATTATCTGGCTTATTATTCATTGCATTCTTCAAGTTTCTCAGGTCCTGCTAAGGAGTCAAAGTACAGTGGCAATTTGACCGAGCCAAAGCTCATTGAGGAGAGCATGCCTGTTACTAATCAAGTGTTCAGCAACTCTATAAGAACTGAAACTTATCAGCAAGACCATAATGTTAATAATGTAAGCTTATTTCTCAAGACCATAAAAGAAAAAGAAAGCAAAAATGTAGCCCGATAATACTCAATTGACTGGTAAAAAGGACCTCTAGTCTGGCTAATGATTTGACACTATTTGCAGGATATTATCAGTTCTTCTAGAAAACCTAAAGTAAAAAAGAAACGTAAAGATGACTTGTCATCAGCAACGTATCTTGATCCACGTCAGCATCAAGGTATCTCTCTAGTTTTTTTTTTTAGCTTTTTTTTGGGGGTTAATATATAGGAATTGACAATGTTGTCCTTCCTCAGATGCAGCTATTGCAGCATTTTGTGATATGTTGGAGGACATGTGTGGAAGAGCACAAATTATTTCTGATGACCGGGACGAAGCAGAATGGGTACCATTGTCTCATGCTGACCTTAAAGCACTTGTTAATGACATCATGTCGATTCGATCAAAGAACATACTACATATGGTTCCTATGGACATTCTTTCAAAGACATTACAGATTTTGGATCACCAAATTCATCGAGCAGAAGGACTCTCTATTGATGATTGTGAAAACGTAAGTTTGCATTCTTTAACTTGACGTGGTTGTACCATGCCGTGTGAACTGTTTTTGCCAGATGCACAACTCTTGGGCTGTTATCCTAGTTTTACAACAAAGGTTCTTGTTGGCCAAACTATTGTCAGTTGTCACTGTGTTTAACAAAAAATAATCCTTTGTCTTATTCAACCCTTTCCACTTGCACTGACGTGGTTGAGGAGCTCCATATTCGGATGATCTTCTTTTGTATGCTTATTTTCCCTTATATTGAATGTCTACCATTTGACCTCTTGAACTCAGTTGGACGCTGATGCCGTTTCATCTATTCATTGTGCTCTGGAGTCTATTCATGCAGCTTTAGCTATTTTGGCTTATGATGGTTTGCCCAAACAGCTCTATAAAGAAGAGGTACGAGTTTAAGCTCATTGCGAAAGAAATATCTTGCAATGCGTTCTTGCTATAACTTCCTTATAACATAAATCAAATGTGGAAGCTGCTAGATGAAATGACTTGTAATTGATTATGGTCTGCTTGTATTAGAATATCGAGAGGATCTTGGAGTTCGCAAGACATCAAATTTTGGATGTTATGTTTGCTTGTGATCCAGCATATCGTGCTCTGCACAAACCAAATTACGATGTGACGCTGGATGGTATGTCTTGCTGCTAATTTTTCAACTGTTTCATTTCATTTGAATTTTTTATTCCATGTTACCGTTTCGCATGATTTATTAAGAGTGACTATTCTATTATATCATCTCTACAGTCTACCCCCAAAGTTTCTACTGTCTCTACATCCTCTATTAATATAAAATAAGAGTAATTTCTCTACTCTTTTTTTGTAACTGCTTCCTGTGAAAGAACATGTGAACATTGTTCTAACTTCTCATATAGCAACAGTTGCATCTATTATATCTCCAATTATAGTAAGGAATTCACCCTCATGCCCCTTAGCGTTTGATCAATTTTCCCTCCCAAGGTCATGGAGCAGGTGCAAGGTCACACGTTTCAGGCCATGTGGCCTTAGCTTTTTAACTGAGTGTCAAATTAAGGTTCTCATACACAGTCTTTCCATGAAAGACGAAATACCACATATTTTATATTATTTTCTGTCATATGCCTATTTACTTGTGATTCAGATGAGGAAGATGAAGAAGCTGGGCATATTGGCTCGGCTAGTAAGAAAAGGCGAACGTCAAAGAGTGCAAGAGTTAAGAAATCAACAGCAAACAGGTGTGATGAACCTTAATGTCATTTATAATACAATGTTATTGTCATTATACGGCATTTTTAGATTTTCAAAATTTTATATTGATACATATTGTCTGATCTGGTTTTGTTTCTTCCATTGTAATACTATTCAACTTTTGGCAGAATGTCTACTACCGCCAATGTTATACTGCAGAAGTTGTGCACTATTCTCACTTTTCTCAAACAGCTATTGTCGATAGAGCGCCTATCAGATAGCTGCATTCTCCAGCTCGTTAGAACTAGTTTACAAACTCTTTTGGTCGATAACATTCAGCTTTTGCAGCTCAAAGCAATTGGTTTAATTGGTGGGGTAATGAAATTTCCTTGCCTTCTCTCTGGTCTGGTCTATTTCTAACTGTACACACTTGCTGCTTGTGCTGAACTCCGCTGTTGGTTACATTTTGACGTGCAGGTTTATTATTCATACACTCAACATCGATCGTATATGATGGATGAAACTCTTCAAATTCTTCTGAAGTTGCCACTTTCAAAGAGAGTGCCGAGAACATATCATCTCCCAGACGAAGAACAAAGGCAGATTCAGTTAGTCACTGCTCTGTTAATTCAAATGATTCATTATAGTGCGAACCTTCCTGAAGTTCTGAGGCAAACCTCTGGAAATCCTTCACTGGACATTACAATTGATGCTGATTACCCTTCCAAATGCCATGAGGCAGTCACAGAGTCCTGCTGCCTCTTCTGGAGTCGAGTCCTTGAGCGATATACTGGCACAAAAAATCAGGATGCATCAGAATTGAAGGCAATAATGGAAAATCTTGTAATAGATTTGCTCACTACTTTGAACTTACCCGAGTATCCTGCCTCAGCCCCAATTCTAGAGGTACTTTATTCACAGTTGATGCACATATAGATTATATGAAAACAATGCTTACAGACAGTTTCTACAGGTTTTGTGTGTGTTACTACTTCAGAATGCTGGGCCGAAATCAAAAGATATTGCCGCTAGAACAATGGCCATTGACCTTCTTGGTACAATTGCTGCAAGGTTAAAACATGATGCGATCCTCTGTAGGAAGGAAAAGTTCTGGATTGTACAGGTGTTGATGAACAGTGAGAGTTCTGATCCTAGCTATGCAAGAGATGTCTGTTCTATTTGTTTGGATTCAACAACAGAAGGATCTATATACGTGTGTCAAGGTTGTAATAGACCATTCCATGTTGATTGTATGGGAGGAAGAGAGCAAGATGCTCCTTCTGGTAACTTTGAGTGCCAGATTTGCTTATGCGACAAACAACTCCTCGTTTTGAAAACATATTGTGAGTCCCAGAATAAGGATGACCAGAAACAAAATCGCAGTCGTTCTGGGAAGTCTTCACGTGCAACAGCGACAAAGCAGGAGATTACCCAACAAATGCTCCTGAATTATTTGCAGGATTCAAGCTCTGCAGATGAACTACACCTCTTCACACGATGGTCTGTACTAAAGCAAAATGTTTCATGTAAACATTTCCATTTACCGTAACCTTGAAATAAATATTAATTTGCAGGTTTTATCTTTGCCTTTGGTATAAAGATGACCCCGCTTCTCAACAGAAGTTTTTTTACTTCCTCGCAAGGATGAAATCAAGAGCAATTTTGCGTGACTTTAGTTCCTTCTCATCCTTTCTGACAAGGGATTCAGTGAAAAAAATTACTCTGGCATTGGGACAAAACAGTTCTTTCGCCAGAGGATTTGACAAGATTCTTCAAGTGCTATTGGTAAGTGAAGTTGCTTATTTGTTAAAAGTTTTGGGTCTTGTAATTTAGTTCTATTGCTTCCTATTATCAGGCAAGTCTGCGAGAGAATTCACCTGGGATTCGTGCTAAGGCAATGCGAGCGGTATGTTGTGAACCACTGTGTGCCTCATTCTTTTTCTTTCCCTCTTTCTTTTGGTTTCTTTCTCCCTGTTCTTTTTACTTCATTCTGGAGGTGGGCTTTCTCCATTTATCAAAGACTCACTTTCGTAATTGGTTAATGATAGCAGGTTAGTATTATTGTGGAAGCTGATCCAGAGGTTTTGGGTGACAAGCTTGTCCAAACAGCTGTTGAAGGGAGGTTTTGCGACTCTGCTATATCAGTTAGAGAAGCAGCACTTGAGCTTGTTGGCCGTCATATTGCTTCACATCCTGATGTTGGTCTAAAGGTACTGCAGCTGCCTATGCTCGTCTTTTGCTCTTCTGATGTCTTCTTTGGCCCTCTAACTCAGGGTTATTCCTGTAGTATTTTGAGAAGGTAGCAGAGAGAATAAAGGATACTGGAGTAAGTGTCCGAAAACGTGCTATTAAAATTATCAAGGATATGTGTACCTCCAGTGCCGACTTTTCACATTACACCACTGCATGTGTTGAGATAATTTCCCGTATCAATGATGAAGAGTCTAGCATACAGGTACACAGTGATTTGTGAATATGACTGCATACTTTAAGTATCTGGGTGCCTTCTAAAAAATTCTTGGTTAGCTGTAGTCATCTCTACTTCCTTTTTATGCCGAACTCTTACACTTTTGTTATATTTGTGTATGAAGCAGACAATTACACCAAACAATTGTCTTAGGATATCTATTTGCCTCAAAATTTTCCACACATCTGTGTCATATCACAATTGAATCTATGTAGTGAATTGACACTGTAGGTAAACCAATTAAAAAGTTCGTTTAATCAGTAAGCTATGACAAGTTACATTTTTTTTTACGAGTGGTATCTATTTATTCTAAGCTGTTAGGACTGCCTGCTTTTCTGGTAAATTATTTTTTTAAACCTTAAGCTGGTATGAACAGACGCCACGGAGGGCAGATTTTTAAAAATCCACTGCACCAAGTTCTGCACCAAGTTCATTTATAGTCTCAGTTATTTGTTGGTATCCAGATATGATAAAGTTTACACGGAAAGATGTTAATAGTATATTTTGTTTAGGTTCTTTTGCTAATGTCGTGGGATTGTTATGTCCTCTGTTCTTGATGTCCTCTTCTTACAGGACCTAGTCTGCAAGACATTTTACGAGTTTTGGTTTGAGGAGCCTTGTGCTTCGCAGACCCATATTTTTAAAGATGGTAGTTGTGTTCCACTGGAATTGGCTAAGAAGACAGAGCAGGTTGTTGAGATGTTGAGAAGAATGTCCAGCCACCAAACTCTCGCCGTTGTCATTAAACGGAACTTAGCCCTTGATTTCTTTCCACAATCCTCTAAAGCTGCAGGGATAAACCCTGTGCTACTTGCTTCAGTACGAAGGCGATGTGAGCTAATGTGCAAGTGTCTGTTGGAAAAAGTATTGCAGGTATTATTGCTTATGCAAAAAATTGGTCATTAATACCGTGCTCAATTATTGCTCTTAATATCAGAACTTCTGTTACGTCTTTCTTGGCAATGTTAATGTGGTTCAGGTCGCTGAAACAAACAGCGAGGAAGGAGAAGGACGAATGCTTCCATATGTTCTGCTCTTGCATGCCTTTTGTCTCGTGGATCCTACATTATGTGCACCGGCTTCTGATCCTTCCCAGTTTGTGATCACATTACAGCCATATCTGAAGAGCCAGGTTAAAAGAATTCCATTTTAATACAATACCCACTATAAATTGTTATTGTGACAGATCTATGTATCTAATTCTCACCTATTCTCATAGTCTGGTGCATGAATATGTGTGCACAAATCAATGCATCACGAGTCTCTTGCTATTAGGATTATTTAATGGATCAGCTGCATGTTTTTGTACTATGAACGTTTGTGTATCTTGTTGGTGGCCACTTTTACAGTTCAATCTCTTTCTTTCTCTCTTTTAAAGATTCTTTTATTGTTTCATAAAGTTGGGTTGCCCAAATATTGATTATGTTAAGACATTTTTTGCTTCTTTTTCTGTGGGTGTTCTTGTTGGATTCTGTAATTGGAAACATTCTTGCTTTTTTTAAATGGAATTGAGCATCATTAACAAGCCTTTTTCTTCTTCTTTCCAGTCTGACAATCGAGTGGCTGCGCAGCTGCTGGAGAGTATATTGTTTATAATTGATACTGTCTTGCCTTTACTACGGAAGCTCCCTCAGAATGTCTTGGAGGAACTTGAACAAGACTTAAAACAAATGATAGTCCGGCATTCTTTTCTGACAGTTGTCCATGCTTGCATAAAGTATCTATCTTACTTTACGATACTGTTTTTTATTCCTGCTTTTATTGAATATATATGCGATTACTTCTATAAATCATCGATTCTTCTATTCACATGCTGTGTGGTTATGATAAATGATAATTTTGCGAAACATACTACCATTTTTTAAACTTAGAATAAATATCCGTACTCTGATTGTATGTTGTATTCTTGGTCTAGATTTTCATTGAAGTCTTTGTACATTAGAGTCGTAAGTACTTTATGATTGGCCTCCAAGTGTCTTTAAACTGTTGATATTTTCTCGGTTTACTTTATCTAGTTTCATGTTCCACATATATTTGGTGAGACACATCGAGGAACATTTTACCCTGCATAAAACATAGACATCCTTGTTGGAGTTAGGAAGTAGGTCAACAACACTTTGAACTGATGAGAAGAATGTGCAGCTGTGAACCATTGCTGTGAGCAAGTAGAAACACTTCAACCTTTCATACTTTCCTTCCCTTGAAAATTGGATTCATGTCGGCCCTTCCTTATTTTACCTTGTCCTTTCATCTCTAGCACTACTAACTTTTTTGAATTGGTTTAATTTTTAAATGGTAAGGACTAGCTTCCGTTTCTGGAAGACGTGACAATTTTTGTTTTCTGGAATTCTTCTAAATATCAGGTGCTTATGTTCTGCGGGTAAAGTATCAGGAAAAGGAGCAAGTGGTGTTGAGTATCTTATCCAGTTGTTTTACAAACGCCTGGATGCCTTGGGATTTGATAATAAGCAGGTTACTAATCATCTTTCAAAACTATCTGTTCTAATTGTTAGCTTGTTGGCCCTCTGCCACCTTACTATTGGTCATAGGAAGGATTTTTCGTGTTTTTTGTACGTGGATATTCTCTAGGGTGTACTTTTCATTAATTTTACTTGCTGAATCACTTCATTTTGTTTCCATTCTTGTGCTTGTTTTTTTGAAGTTCGACCACAATGTTTGTCGGCTGTAAGCTTTATGCTTTACAGAATGGTAGTGAATACCTGATTTTCTGGACTATCACTTCTCAGTTATCTGAGCTGGTAATCACCCCATGCATGATCATGTTATTTAAAAGAGAGGAAAAAGTTTTACATTGGAGTACCCGTTATTGGTATAATAGATACCCTGTTAATAAAGCCAGCCATTTTGTCAACGTTAAATGCTTAAAAATTACAAAATAACTAGTTAAATGTTGAACGCGAACGCCTATTTATTCCTACTTTTTGTCTTTCTTGTTAGAGAATGCAGTTCAAAAACGTTGGAAAGTAGGAACATCCTGTACACATTTGAAATTTGACATTTAAATTGGACAATGATTTATGTTTTAGAAAACTAGAAATTTGTGGTAAATGAATGTAGTTTCGCCCTCCATGAACTTATTGATGCCTTTTTCCCTTTGTCCTGTTGCTCTATTATTTCAAGTTGATACGCTGATATGTTCAAATAATATTTGCAGCAAGTAGGTCGATCTCTTTTTTGTTTGGGGTTGTTGATACGCTACGGTAGCTCGATACTGCATGGATCTGACTCCAACTCAAGAAATTTAGATGTTGCCAGCAGTATCAACTTATTTAAGAAGTATTTACAGGCTGAAGATTTCATCATTAAAGTTCGCGCATTGCAGGTATCTGGCATACATGGTTCTCAAATTTTTATTGATTTGAAATTAAATATGTAATTCTGTTACTTGTTCAGGCACTAGGGTACGTACTAATTGCTCGACCTGAACATATGTTGCAAAAGGATGTTGGTAAAATTTTAGAGGCAACTCTTTCTGCCCACACCGATGCTCGTCTGAAGGTACCATTTTTCAGTCAATGAAATATTTTTTTGGTGCACTATGCTCATTGTTTTCTTTGTCAGATGCAATCGCTACAGAACATGTACGAATATCTTCTGGATGCGGAGAGTCAGATGGAAATTGATAAAGCTAGTAACGGAGAAGTTACACATTCAGTGGAGGGTGTTCACAGTGTGTCTGTTGCCGCTGGTGCTGGTGATACTAACATATGCGGTGGAATAGTTCAGCTATATTGGGATTTTATCTTAGGGAGAAGTTTGGATATCAATGAACACGTGCGCGAAGCTGCTATCAAGGTTGTACCATAGTTTGTCCACTCTACCTGTAGTCATCATGTTGATTACATCTTGTGGTCTAACAAAGTGGAGATAATAGCCATTTATTGCGCTAATAACCTGCTTAATTGGTTTCAAAATCTGCTAATCAGTTCTCATTAAATATCCAATCATTCTCTCTGGCTTTTGTCTGCAAACATTAAATAATTTGAGTCCTGATAATCTATTGATATTTAGTCATGCTTTCATTTACTAATTAGCTTTCTTCTGCTTTCAGATTGTGGAAATTGTGTTGCGCCAAGGTCTTGTTCACCCAATTACTTGCGTTCCCTATCTCATTGCACTTGAAACAGATCCTGAGGAGGTTAATTCGGAGCTGGCTCATCGTCTTCTGATGAATATGAATGAAAAGTATGTTAGTCTCACTAAAATTGAAAAACTTCTCCATGTGCCATTATGCAAGCTAAATAGATGGAACTCTTCAGGTATCCAGCTTTCTGTGAAAGCCGTTTGGGAGATGGTCTTCAGTTGTCGTTTATGTTCATTCATTCCATGAGTGGAGTTCCCCCTGAAGTGTCAAACGGTAAAGCCCAAGCCAGATTATTTAACAATACGAAGGGGAAGTCAGATGTAGGATCTTCCAAGCATGCACGGCATGGGGTTGCTCGAATCTATAAACTCATTCGTGGAAATCGCATTTCAAGAAACAGATTTATGTCCTCTGTGGTTCACAAATTTGAAACGCCTACCTGTAGCGACTCTGTGATTCCTTTTCTGATGTAAGGCTCTATTGCTTATAGTCATTAGATTTTTGCTTTTAGTGCCATTATTAAAGTTGTTATCTGATATTGTTTTCCTCTTCGCAGATATTGCACAGAGATTCTTGCTTTGCTACCTTTCACATTGCTCGATGAGCCTCTATATTTGATCTATACTATAAATCGAGTGGTACAAGTTAGAGCTGGGACATTAGAATCAAACATGAAGGACTTCTTGCATTCATTACAAGGAAATGATCATAACGGTAATGATAATGGGATGGTTCAGCCTGATAGGGAAAGAAATAGCACAATTGATGGGATTAACATAGTATCTGGGGAGCTATATGGTCAGCAGAATGATTTGAATATGAATCCAATATCCTCAAGAGATCCTCATAGCATCTCTAGAAGTGATTTGCAGAAAATCCAGGTACATTTTCTAGTAATTTTTTCGTTACAAGAGAATTGTATTTGTAATCTGCAGCGATACCTTAAATGCTATTGTTCAAATCATGCCAAGTCAAATATTACCTGCGTTGAGAATTTTCAGTTATCTGTACCTAAAATGCTTATTTATCTGTGTCTTTGCAAGTAGCTTAGTTTTCTCACGGGATTTTTCGATACTTTTTCAGGCTGACTGTCTAGCAGCTGGTGCAGTGCAACTTCTTCTGAAGCTGAAGAGGCACCTGAAGATTGTTTACGGCCTAGATGATATCCGCTGTCAGGTAATCAATAGTCTTTTTCGAATCTTATATGGATTGAAATGAATCATCTAAAGTGGATTTTTATTCTTTGATTAGGCGTTTTCTCCAAATGAAGTGACAAAGACAGTAGAGAGTCTATCAAAACAGAGTGTCCCTTTCATTGTTAACGACATTAACATTGATCCACCTAACACTTACGAAGACCTCTTACGGAGATATCAGGTAATTTAAGTGCTTGTATTAGACTTATATCTTCACCTCTAAAGGTGGGATTTTTTGTAACTATTAACATGCGTACTTGTGTTTTATTTTACCTAATTTGTTGATACAAGTTTATACTCTTTTTGCTGCATCCTCTCCATTCTATCTATCAGGATATTTATTCTCGACCAAAAAAATTATGAGATGTACCTAACTTTTTTCTTTTGGTACCCTCAATCTGTGCTTTTGTTATTCTATACATTTGTGGGTCTATTTACATAGAAGCTTTGCTTATTCTTCTGCTCTTTCAGGATTTTAAGAATGCACTGAAGGAAGACACCATCGACTATTCGACCTACACAGCAAACATAAAAAGGAAACGACCTCCTCAGAGGAGAGGTGGGAAAGCTGGCAGAATGATGGATATGGGAGACGAAGACGATGAAGATGATGAAAATTGGGGCTATGGTGTAAGCAGCAGGTCAATGAAAACTCCCCGGGGTAGAGGCACTAACACCAGAAGCAGGCAAAGGCTATAGTTGTAAATACTTACAGGTAAAAGCTAACATGTACAGCTCATAGAAATGGGGAGAAAAGCAAAACTAGTAGAAGCCGAAGTTTCAGAGCAAAATTAATCAGAAGTAGCTAAAGGGAAGTTTCTCTAATTTGTGCCGTATTAGTATAATATGTTCAGAATAGTTGATTGTGTTCCCATTTTTCCAGCTTATAAGGCTAATGCCTTGGAAGGCATTTTATTTAGAATCTAGGAAATTATTATAGAACAGAGCAATTGCTGTTAGGTGACTTTTTGCGGATGGTGGGGATATTTTTGTTAAGGAGGGCCGTATTCCCTTTTCGACTGTTTTGTTAGCAGTATCATGTACATTATATTCATGTACTTGTTTTGTTCCTTCCCGTGATGGTATCTTCGTATTATTTTGCCGATGCAATCTTCCTGTGTTGTACATGTTTATTGGATTTTTTTCAAATGCTTACTATTTACTGTTCCGTCGGCTTCTGGATTAAATTTTGCGGTCTTCTCACTAAAATTTCTTGAAGCAAGTGTTTTTATTAAAATAAAATATCTTGCTTTATGATGAACGATAACTTTACGCACTCACATCCAAATTTATCCCGAAAGTTGAAGTTGCAGTATCTATGTTTGATTCCTTCTTCAAAGATGCTAGGCCCACTATACTGTCTTTAGAAAATATACTAAAGATTTAAAGATTTTTTTCTACTAAGTAATTCTGGATGGATTGCAGTGTAAATACTAAATAGAGCCATACGCTAAAAAGAAACGACATCATTGCAAGTTTTACATATTGTATATGAAAATTCAAAGACCGTCGGCGGAACTAATATAAGATGCTCAATGGGCAATTGAATCTTGCTAACCAAAGTTTCAGAGCTTGACAGTACACCGAATATTTCTGCCGTAAGTGAGAACCGTACGAGATTTTACTCAACAAAAACAGAACAGCTTTTTTCAGAGGCAAAAGTACAAAATCAGGGTAACATGTGAACATATAACATGTTATGTTCATTTTTATTGCCTTATCTTGAAAGAGTAACATGGAACAAAAATAGGGGAAATAACCAATTACAGCTCAACTACTTCCATCAAATGAAAGAGAAGATGATACGCGGAGAAAAGAACCACGCAAGAATGCAAACAATAAAATTAAAAGAAACCTAATAACGGAGCCAGTATGTCCTGCGCCTGAACCAATTGTAGTCCGGCAAGCCCTGGATGGGCCCCACAGCAGTAATTGCAACATCCTGCATAGACAGCACACAGCAGTGGATATTATTTAGAACCAGCTAATAAGAATCTTCAAACACTATTTCTCTGTTGAGGAATTGCAGTAGAGATGGAATCTTACTCTATCAAATATAAATCTGTTGGCAACACGTTTGATAGTGCTGGCATCAACAGCATCTATCCTGGCGAATATTTCAGCATATGGAATCCTTCTACCATATGTAAGTAACTGCAACCATAAATGATTTGAATTAAAAGTGAAACAAACAGCTATATTCAGGAGATAACATGATCAACATGTTAAAGAAGTTCATGAGAAAAACCCTAAGTTTCAAGTTTCTCATTCTCAAGCAAGCATCTCATTTACATTTCAGGGGGAAATCATGTATATTGAAAGTAACAAGCATTTGGTGATCAAAGCTTCAATTTCATACTAGGATACCACAAATTCGGAGAGACAACAAAATACCACCTAATAGTTTTGGAAGATGAATGCCTACAATAGTTCTCCAAATGCTTGTCCAGAAATTTAGGTAAACTTCAAAGATTTGCTGGAAACGTGGAGGAGAGGGGAAAAAAAGGAGCTAATGTATATCCAGCAAGTCTGATGCGTCAGACCATTTACCCGTAGCTTATGAACCAGGATTATGGACATATTACGAAATCAACAGCCAACATATCATCAATGCAACATCTTTCCTATCACCAATAACACATTTGACTAAAATGGAATCAATAGACTTGAGAGATTCAATTGGAATCATACAGAACCCAATTTGAACAATTTACAAACAGTAAAGCTTATACCTGGCTTCTCTCTCAACTATAAACATAAGTTGCATAGCAAACACAATAAACCATGGTCCACACCCAAAAAATGTGCAAAAAGAAACAAAAGAACAAAAAAGAGAGGAAGTGGGGGAAAGAAAAATAGATAAACCTCAAAGCTTAGGAAAAAGGAATGATATAACTTAAAAGAAGATAAAAATTAATCCATTAGCGGGAAAATATGTGAGTGTGTGCCTGTGTGCAGCACATCGTACCTGGCGCCCAATATCTTCTGCAACAGCGCCAGTTCCATCCATGTGAAGCAGGAGAGAAGATTTTAACTGCAAGTGACCACGTGTGTGAATTATGTAAGCATACACCTAAAAATTAATACCACACCCCCCCCCCCCCCCCCACACACACACACACCCACCCCCACCCCGCATAGCTCTATTTTCAATTGTTTCTTAGATGAAATATAATAATAAATAATCTCCCTTCCCAAATCTCCGATTTATGCCTAATCTGAAAGTTATGAATCCACCCCATGATACTGACCCCTAAAATTACTTGATACAAAACCGTCAGGGAAGGTGATCAATCCCTACATGACTTTAACAAAGTACCTGATTACGAGCTCGAATAACATCTGCCTCGGATACTCGATAACTTAGCTTCGTTAACTCATACATAATTGCATAGGCCAAATCATCCAAGCAATCAGGCTGCAAAATAAAACAATCAGAAGCAGACATAATAAGACTGATTAAAGAAACTAAATAACAAGCTTATTAAAATGTATCAGAAGTAAAAAAAGATTCTATATTCAGGTACTTTTAGAAAACGGTTGCTCTACCAATGTATTAATTTTCACAATTGATGTAAAAACCGATAACGTTACACAACAGCTGCAAACAGAAGTTTACACAAAGCTGTAAATATGCAGAAAGTTGGATTTTCAGAAATAAAAAGGATTCATATGCAGGTACTTCTAGAGACTGTTTACTATTAATTTTCACAATTGCTCGAAAAACTGATAACTTTACACGACAGCTGCCAACAGAAGTTTCTACAAAGCTGTAAATAAGCAGAATTTTTTATTTATTTTTTAACTTTTTCAGGGGTGGGGGATAGGGATGGGCGAAGGACGGTGCTTTATTTTTTTAAACGATCCAGAGTAGAAGTCCAGTGCCCTCTTATTCAAAGTGGACCTACCTTAGCAACAGCATAAACACCGAATAAACCAGTGTCCTTGTAGTTGGTATTGAAAGCCATCATGCTCTCTGCTATTTCATTGATGCCAACCCTCTGTGCCAGCTCAGAACTGTGTTATAGATTTCAAATCCAGTTTATTCATGTGGGCAAAAGTGCAGTACACACAACAAATTAGATAACTATCAGGACACGTAATGGCAAATACTGACCCCATATGCTTTCCACCACCAGCATTTTTGTCCCAAGAACCCAACATAGACTGCATGACCATTAAAGCAATTGAATCTGGATCTGTCCAAGAAGCCCCTTCAAAAGCAACCACAAATTGGGCAAGAGGAATGTCATCATCAAGCATCCTAACCTAAATTTCCACAATTTAAGTAAAATATGAGTTATTGCCTGTGATCTCTTCAAGCACTATCACAGTAACGTTATCATAATGCATTCAAATAACATAAGCATACCTCTGAGCCTGTGAATATTGCAGGTCCCTTGGCAACCAAGTTAGATGCAGTTGTTGGATTTGTTGACAACTTCGTAAATAATTTCTTAACTTCTGCAACAATATCTTCATGCCTGACAGCCCCAGACGCCGCAACTACCTAAACAGAGACAAAGCGAAAACAATAAGAGCAAACGAGCAGCAAGGTAAAAGAATCATATAAAGCAGACGGGTAACCATGGGAACTGGCTGGACTTGTGAAGAAATCCTAATGCTGTAATACCATTCTAGGGGCAGTGTAATGAGTTGATATGTAGTTCTGTAGGTCTTCTTTGCCAATTTTCTTGATATTTTCAGCAGGTCCCAGTATTGTTCTCCCTAAAGGAGTGAACTGGAAAGCAGTGGCATGTAAGTGATCGAATATAACTTCTTGAGTTTGTCCTTCGACCTACACCAGTTGAGAACATAGAGAACAATAAGCATTGTATTTAAACATTGATACAGAGTTTGCAAAATCAAGGGAACCAAAATCAAGCATTAATAAGAGTTGATTTTTCAATAAATCAAGAGTATAATCCATCTGATTTGGATAACAGAATAAATTCTATTAAAACTCCAGTATAGCAGCATGGGGAACAGAAGAACAAAACATGTCTCCTCCAATGCCTAACTCACAATTAATCGGAAAAAATAAACTCAACAGAAAACTAACAATTCACAGAAGCAATGATTAAGACTATTAATTTAATACCTCCTCCATCTCCCGGAGAATAACATCCCTCTCCCGGATAATTCTCTGTTCATCAAACTTTGAATTCTGCAAAATATCAGACAAAATATCCAGCGCACGCGGCACGTCTGAACCCATGACCTGGGCGTGATAAGTCGTCTGCTCTCTGGAAGTGTACGCATTGAGATGACCACCCATGTTCTCTATCTCCTCCTCCAACTGCCGCGCGTTTCTCCTCTCCGTGCCCTTAAATATCATATGCTCCAAAAAATGCGCAGTGCCGTTGGATTCTTCGCTTTCAAACCTCGATCCAGCGTCGATGAAGACACCAACAGTGGCCGTTTTCGAGGCGAGGTTGGACTCGGTGGCGATTCGGAGGCCATTCGGGAGGGTCGTGACTCGGGTGAGCGGAGCGGAGAGAATTTCGGTGTGAGAATCCACGGTGGCGTGAGGGGAGTTGTGCTGGAGAAAGCGATGATCGGGCTCTTCGAGTTTTTTCAGCTTCCTTTTGACGGATTCAGCTAACTGATCGTAGATCATAGGGGTTTGGCGCGTAGTAGACGGGAGGGGGGCATCGGTAGCAGCGGCAACGGCGGTGGAGAGGAGGCGTCGGGAGGCTAGGGCGTGGATGGGTGGCCTTCGGCCGCGGCGGGCGAGGCTGATTAGGTGGCGGAACGCCATGGCTACGGCGGCTCCGGTGGTGGAATCTGCGGTGTGTGATGAGGCTAGGGTTAGGCCGGATCCCGGAGGGATGAAGATGAATTGTCACTGCGGAAGAACAGAGACTTGCGAGGTGGCCAATCAAGCTTTTGGAGCACAAAACGGCGCCGTTTAGGGGTTTGACCAGTATTCTTTGACTCGCTATTATCTAGTTAATTTGTTGGAAAAAAATAAGGGTAATTCCACTTTGCCCCTTTACTTTGCCCAAGAATCACTTTGCCCCTGTACTTGTACAATTTCCCAATACAGCCCTCTCCGTCAACTTTTTTCGATTTTGACTTCTTCTAATGTTGCTTAAGCCCATATTTTTTTGCCTATGGTGAACCGTTTCCTATCATACATTTATTATGGAAGAAATCAATCAAAATTTGTGAAAAAATTTGCTGTTGTTTTCTAGGGTTAATTCAATTTGGGGATATCGCAAGGGGAAGTGGTGGGAGAAGAAGAAACGATAATATTGACGGAGAAGAAACGACGTGTTATAGGCAGTGGCAATTTTGAAATTTACATAGTTGACCAAACGGTCTCAAAGTCAAAATCGAAAAAAGTTGACGAAGAGGGCTGTATTGGAAAATGGTACGAATACAGGGGATAAATCGATGCAATTGAGAGTACGAGGGGGTAAAGTGAAATTTACCCAAAAACTAAAAAGAATATGTCGTTTCGTTTTATTATTTTCAACCCCCTAGTTTTGTTCTTATTAAAAAACAAACCCCTGAACTTTATGAAAATAAGTTTATAAGATCATTATCCAAATAGTTTTAAAATTAATTTTAAAAAATAAGATGCAACAGATGTACGATATTAATTTTTTAAAATAATTTTAGCCAAACGGCCATCAATATCGCACATTAATGTTTGGCGAGATGATTTAGAAAATATATAAGTAAATAGATATAAAAGCATATATTCGTAACAATTATCAAAATATTGACAAAAATAAAATAATTATTAAATAAAAAAATGCCCCCAAATAAATAGATGTAAGCATAAAACTTAATATTTTATTTTTCAAGGAAAAGATCTTTTATTTAAATGAACAAATATGATTCACAATAACTATTTGTTGTCATAATTTATATAACAAATGAAAAAAAAGAAAAAAGAAAAAGCAATAATAATATATATAATTGGGCTAAAGGTCCCAATAATAATCTCCGGAAAATGGGCCAAAGCCCACAAGAAAGCCCGAAAGTTAAAATGGGGGGCGTATACACAAGCAGGCCACCCACTATATAACAATCTCGCAATAGCTTAACTTTTGCGAAAACCCTAATTCTGCCACCGCTGCTTCGCAACCCATCGCATATCGTGCGTGGTCTAGTGAGCTCAGATTCACGGATCTTCTTCATCAATGGCGACTGCGAAAAATGTCAAGGACGTCTCTCCCCACGAGTTCGTCAAAGCCTACGCCGCTCACCTCAAGCGCTCCGGCAAGGTGACTTCAAATTTTCTGGCTTTTTTTCTTATGTTTACAGATTTCTATTTCATTTTCGTTCGGATTTTTTATAGAAAAATGCTCTTTAGATTTTCGTTTGAGAAAAATGCTCTTTAGATTTTCGTTTGAGGTTGTGTGTGTGAAAAGGTTAGGTTAGGACTAGTTTGAACCAAGCCTCAACCTTTTTGTTGCAATTTGTATGTATGTTGGATTGATTTATGATATTCTTCATTTTCGTAGTGAGTGATTTTGGATGGTAATTGTAACCCGGTTGGGGGAAGAAGATGGTTAAATGTCAATTTGTATGTTGAATGAAAATTATCGTTATCATTTACTGGTGATTTGATTAATTATTAACAGCTCAGAAGACCTAAAAAAAGGACAGAGTCGTAATTGGCCGGTTCATAACCGTGTCGTGTGCATAGTTGATTTTCGCATGGGTCGATCTTTAAGTAGCTCAAAGTGTATTGATATTTGTGTTTTTCTCTTGTAAATTAGAAGCCCACTGTTTGTACCTTTGATGTCATGTGTTTCTTTTCACGTTGCGTTATTCAATCTTAATTATGTTTAGTTTTACCATTTCTTAATTATGCATTTTTTCCATGGATATTTATTTATTTTCCTGTTCTATCCCAATCAATAGATGGAGCTTCCCGAGTGGACTGATATTGTGAAAACTGGTGTGCTGAAAGAGCTTGCTCCTTATGATCCCGACTGGTACTACATTAGAGCAGGTAATACTTTGTTACCCTTTGCTTTCGTTGTTATGTATATGTACTTTAGGAAACATTAACTGCTTGATCAGCTTGTCTCTTTCGGTGACATTCTTTTCGATCAACTAATTTTCCTTTTGCTTTCATGATTTCGAATTAATATTGGCATCTCCACAGTATCTTGTTTCTAGTATAACTCTCTTCGATTATTGGACAATGCAGCTTCCATGGCTAGGAAGATATACTTGAGGGGAGGACTTGGAGTTGGTGCCTTCAGGAGAATTTACGGTGGAAGCAAGAGGAACGGAAGTCGTCCACCTCATTTCGGCAAGAGCAGCGGATCTGTTGCTCGTCACATTCTTCAGCAGTTGCAGAAGATGAACATTGTTGAAATTGAGCCAACCGGGTTAGTTCTTCAATACTTCTTATGTTGATTATAAATTCTTGTGCTCGTCATTTATCACTAATGCTTGTCATGTTTAGCATCCTTTACTTGTAAGAGTAAGCATCAAGTCTTGTCATATTTAGTAATAGTGTAATAAATCAACTGTCAGCCACTATAAGACTAGGAAAGCACGAGCATTTTCATATGAAAATTTGGGTCCTTTTGTTTTCATATTGTTTGTTAGTACACAAATTAATCACTGCTTGTTTTGTTTACAGTGGAAGAAAAATCACATCCAGTGGCCAACGGGATCTTGACCAAGTTGCTGGACGAATTGTGGTCGTTGCACCATAGATAAATTATTTAGGCTTGTGTTTTAGCTTGTTGAGAACTTAATCGGAACAAAATCTTTGAACAATTTTTGGTTGAAAAAATGTTTCATGTTTTGACTTTATAATTTTGTACTTCGTATTATTGAGTTATATTTTGATATGGATCTAGTTCTTGGTTCATTGTTGGATAATTCTTCTTTGAGTCTTAATTCATGTTTCCAATTTTACATAAACAACACACGCATAAATATAGAAGTTATTTTTTAATCAGAACTGACAAAAGCATGTTTAATGTAAACGCAAAAATATTCATGTAGTGTTTAACATGTTATTTACTTGTGTGATGTTTAAGATATATACTTGTGTAAGAATTTTGAGACACAAATAAATGGAAGACATAGGAACATTTATTGCATTATGAGTGCAAATCGAAAGAATGTAAAATGATGCAAAGGATTAATCACAAGCATCTACAACTACAAGTTCATTGTTGTTGTGTGTACAAGTCATTAAAAACATTTCACAACTTATTGCATTATAAAAAGAAGGGTAAATTAAAAACACCCCCCTAGGTATGGTCAAATTACAAAAACACCCCTCTTGTTTGGATAATTACAACCACCCCTCAACTCCTCAAATTTAGTGGAATCTTCGAGATTATATGGAATATTATCACTTTTGTACCCGTTTTATCTCATTCGAACTCTACATTATGAAAACTGTATTTTTACACAAAACGAGTACAAACTAGAGCACATTCCACGGAATCTAGATGATTATGTTGAATTTGGCACCACAAGGGTGGAGGTGTAAGAAAAAATCATAGTTGAGGGGGATAGACGTAATTATCCAAACAAGAGGGGTGTTTTTGTAATTTGACCATACCTCAGGGAGGTGGTTGTAATTTACCCTAAAAAGAATATGGAAAGATTATATTCATTAGAAGCATGTCACAATTTATTGCAACATATACAAATCAAAAGAATGGGAAGAAATCGCCTAAAAAACGATGCAAGTAAATATTATTCACTACACCATCCACAATACTTCATTGTTGTTGTTGTTGTGTGTAGTATAAATCATCATCCAAAGACAAGTTACATTTGATCTTCTTCTGTTGAGGTATATGGAACTTCGGTTCTTTTGGTACGGTCGGCTGCTTCATAGATCTGAAACAAGAAAAGACGGATGTTACAAATTTTTATATGTAGAGTTTTTGTTCTTTAGTTGCAGCTAGTTTATTAAACAGATTATTAGCAAATCGAGCCTTTTACCTTTTGGGGACGAATGGCCTATCAAAATACGGCAGGGGTTGAGCTTTCGGAACCAGCACCTTCCTCAGTCTCCTAATTTCTTCTTCTTCTGCCAGCTGCAAAAGCCATTACATTCTTTAGTGAAATTCGTGATAATAATAATTTGCGTTGATACAGATTTTTTCTTAAAATGTAATTTTTTACCTTTTGCTGTCTCTCTCTTTCCATCCGGTACTGTTTGATTAGGTTCATTTTCATGGCAACCTTAACAGAGACAAAGAAACTGTTAGCTAACTATGACATTATGTAACATGTAATGGTACACTGCGAAAAGAGAATTTGAGGCGTAAGTATTAAACAACTTGGCTTCATTATCTTTCATATTGGGAGGATTTAGGAAGCGTAGTTCATCGAGAAGATGGTACCTGGTGATCAAACTCGGAGCGTTCAACAGCCCTCATATCACTGTACAATACCAGATCGACTGGTCTTGTGTTTTCCTTAACTTGAGGCTTCACCAGACACTGTTATATGACAAACCAATTTCATCGAATCATTATTGAAGTAGCAGAAACGAGCAGGAAAGTTTAAAATCTAAAAACATAATAGGAGCATAACCAAGTACTAAAGAAGTTCGATCCATGTGATCAAAATTCGGTAAAAATGCATGTGTATTTCAAATTTCATTATAGGTGTGCTAATGTAAATTGTCTATTAAGTTCTCCTAAGGGGCAACCATCGAATTCGACCAGAGTGGACATATTGCTATTCTGGTTAAGTTTTCAACTCCTAACTAGCCTTTTAATGGTGTCTTACGTTTTATTGACTGCTAAGTCCAAGAATTTCATAGTTACGATTATTCTGATTTAGTACTAATGTGGTATACTTAGGCTGATTTAATACACCATCGGTAAAGAGTAAAAGAGATAAAACTAAAGAATATTTATCCATAATTCAAACTCCCAGGTGCTACAAATTACCTCTGGTTCGTCTGTTGTCCAAGGAAGACCTTGAGCTATAGGTATCCTCATCTTCTCTTCTTCCTCTAGCATTTGTTGCAACTTCTTCATGAATTCCTCCTCCTTGGATCTACCTCTTTCCTGCATTCGGAACAATTGCTGAATATGCATTTTTTCAAGAACGCAAACAATTACGAACCTAAACCAATGTAAATTCATCACACTGCAGGTATATGATCTCAGACAGTTATTAACTCATTCAAGCATCTACTAGGATAAGAGGCAATATGGTAATCGCACTCGGTCCAATTTCAAGTAGAGCAAAGAGATTCCGTAGCTACTGCTTGCTATTGACCTTGGAGAAACTAGGTTTGTATCAATAATGCCACATTGAAGATCATCTGACCTAGCACAGAACTCTAGGCTTAAAAGACTTGGTTTAGTACTAATTTGTCACTTAGGAGTAAATTAGAGCAAAACTTCTAAGCAAATGGATTCTGTAATGAAGTCACTTTCTGCACAAAGCTCACTTATTATACACAATTTATAATTTAACTATGTACTTTATCCCACAAAGCGCATGAAAATAATTTTATATACTAATACGATTTCCTCGCCTCCTTCTTGCACTCCATTCTAACTGTAAGCCAGAACAAGAGTGCCAAAAATTTGCTCAAATGTTTTGTTTCATAGTAAGATGATCCTTCATATTTTTCCTTTCAATATGAAGCTTCTGAATCCTTCAGCCTAATTTAATTTATACTTATACATACTAAAATGAATTCCAGGAAACAAACCTCTGTTTTCAGCATGAAAGGCTTTTGAGAGGTTGCTTTGGGCTGCTTTCTTTGCCAGTGCCGTTTGATACGGTTCCCAGATGACTCGGTGCTCTGCAGATGTGGAAACGCATTAAATATCACCTATCATAGGGCATAATTTGTCTTCAATTAACAGAAATTCGGTTAAAAATGCTCACCTTTCGCCTGATTTTCTTATGACCAGCAGACGTTATGGTTGAAAAGCTGAAGTTCGAAAAAAAACACACACTCAGTTCAGTTGCCAATCAAACCAAAAGAAGCAACAAACTCACAGTATTTAGTTACGTGATAATTCAAATACGTCGGATGTAATCGTCACTAACCTTCCCTGGCTGCTGTCCAGTGAATACGAACGACGAGTATCGAGACCTAAGCTTTCTGATGTCAGGAATAAATCCGACGGACAAAACGAAGAAGAGGAATACTCCAATTCTGAAGCTTTTAGATCTTGCTTCACTTCCTCGACCTCATTTTCTTCAGAATTGCCCAATTTGAGCATCGAAAGTTTCTCAAACTCCTTGACCAAATTCATCACTTTCCCCGGTCCTCGAATCGGAACCGTCACTCTCGCTTCTTCCGACAGAATATCCCTATTCCTCTTCACCGCAGTCTCATCTGATTCGTCTTTAATTTTCCTTTCCAATCCTTTGTCAATCTCAGGTTTCGCCACTTCCTTCTCAGCGACCACATCAAACACCTTCAGCTGATCGAACATCTCATCCTCCGCTTCACCTCGATTCTTAAAAAAATCATCTTGAGAAGCACGCAGACTCTCGTACGCCACGCACAAACACTTGGATGATTTCCCAGTCGCCTTCGCACACTTGCCGCACACCGCGGCAGCATCCGCCGCCGAAGAAGAATTGAGTTCCGCGTTCCTCGATTTCTTCTTGGCTATCACGAACTTCCTCTCTCGAATCTTCTTCTTCGGCGAAGGCGAAGCCAAAATCAATTGGCTAGGTCTCGGATTTCCGGAAGCAGATTTTCTGGCGCTCTTGTCAGATTTGATGATCGATGGAGAATTCGAGAATTTCAATCCAGGACTTGATACATTTGGATTCAAATTCTCAGAGCATCTCACGGAATCATTTAATTTCGATCTGGCGGTTCTCTCTTTCACAGGAGTCGTTCCTCCTACAACCTTCGAGCCTGAATCCATGGGGAATTCCGCAAAATTTATTATTTTAGGAGTGAGAAAATAAGAGGATTATTACTGGGGAATTGAATTTTTCTAGATTTTACTGTGTGATTTGGTAAACTCGTTCATGGTTGAAGGAAATTGGGGAAGAAGAAGAAGAACGTTGCTCGGTTAGTAACGGCTAGTTTTTTTTCCTTTTTTTTTTTTTCGCAACAGGTTTTTTTTTGGATCGTTGGATTCATTGTTTGAATATCAGGTAGTTCTGGACCGTTGGATTCTGCACAATTAAGATTACCGTTATGCATAGATTATGATGATTGATGGGTATACCGTATAATTACTGATAAACAAAATTCGGCCCAGGCCCGTAGAACCTGCGGCCCGCCCGCAACCCAGCCCGTGGATTCAGCCCGTCTAACCCAGCTATTTAATTTGATGGGCCAGGCATCAGTTTTATTCCATGGTCTGGGCCGGCACGTGGCCCGTAACGGGCTCACGGGACGCCGGCAATGCCTGACCCGTTTTTGGCCCAAATTTGATTTCCGGTTTTTTTTCTTCAACTTTTGTCAATTGGAGAATCCGATTTCTGATCCCATTTTAATTTTCGAAAATAATTAGTTTCATAAAATATTTTGTTAATCTTAGTCAACTCTTCATCAAATGTTATTTCATTGTGGCTTAAATGTCACTCAAAAAAACGTTACTGTAGCCCCACTTTAAAGTTCATACTTAATTCTGAAGTTATGGCAGCTCCATGCTTATAAATTATAATTAATACATTATACAAAGTATTAACAATATCAATCGATAATTAATTAGTTTATATTTCAATTTCTTTATGACTTGTAAGTAAACTTTCATGGGATTAGCAATAGTGTATAATATATATTTATTCATTTTTATATAAACTTATTAGTACTTCAATTTGTTGCTAATTATACAAGTAAAGTAAGTTATAACTATTGCTTGGAAATATTGCCAAGAGTAGTACAATATATTTAAAAATAAATAAATGCATCGGGTACGAAATTATTTCTGCAAAAGGAAGATATTTTTTGATATGGGTATTACAAAGGAATGTTAAAAGCATGTTTTGCTAAATTTAGATAAATTCTTATATATGATAAGTTGGTGTAACATTTGATACGTTGTTACGTCTTATTTTTATAATTAAATTTAAATGTATTTGGATAATAAAATTGTATGTTATTTTTCGTGTTTTCAAGATCTTAATAAAAATGTGATCTTCTTGAAAAAAAAAATTCAAACAGTTTCAACAAAAAAATATTTCATAAGTAGTGCAGTTTCAACAACTTATAACCTTAGGACATATTTTTATTGTGCATATTCATGAAAAATGCAATTTAAATTTATAAAAAAAAGTTAGGTGTGTCCATTGTACGGAGCTAACACCTACCAACACGACACCTACCAATTATGATAAAATCGCCAAATTCTTATTGTTCATGTGTTTAGGAAGGTTCTATTTTAGCTACCAAAATAATAATGAAAAAATAAAAAATTGCAACCACCTACAACAAAACTAAATTCGCAATTAAAATCTATTATGTAAACAGCAAAAATTCGAGCCGAACTTCATAACTAGTCGTTTTCTTTTAAAGGTAAAACGCAAATTTCTCGTGTGTCACATTCTTAACGCTTAACGACGCGATTGAGAATTTCCGCCCGTTTAGGCAACAAAAATAATGTTACTTTTCTTGCTCAAACATTACTACTAAAAGATATTAATAATTAATAAATACAATTAAATAAGATTAAAATTGAAACACCACACCTCAACTTCCAAGCCGACACAAATGAAACGGGAGTTTGTTGGCGTACCATCATTGAAGCACAACGTACAAGCGGGTCAACACTTGTGGTACGTGTTTGACAGTGGAGCATGGACCGGCAGTCAGAAGTACGCGTAGAATATAATTCACCACTCCTTCTCCACTTCCCCCAAGGGCAATCTAGGTATTTCACCTTCGCTCCACCGAATTTTTGTTTTTCCGCTTTTGCCCCTCGTAGAAGGTGTGGACGGTCGAGGTATTATTGTTATTTTAGTGAATTGTCGGGGGTAGTTAGTGGAAGCCAACGACTACATAAGGAGCTGCACCCTCTCCCTCTGATTTCGTACCGAGTTCTTTCCTAACACATTTGTCGCTTCACAGATCGAACTCTCTCTCTCTCTCCTCCTCTCTCTCTGGAAGCCAAATTACTGATCCAGAGGTAATTTCTTTGTTTTTTTTTTCCAATCAAAACCTCATTGCGTTTCTTCATTTACTGGATTTTTTCAAACATTTAAAACGCTAAAATGCGTGTTGGTGAAGGTGGATTCATGTGTGTGTCAGTGTGTGTGAAGTTCTTAGATGTAATTTGCTGTATAGTGTCTGCGGATTGAATTTGTGATTTGTTCTAGGTTAAATTTGTATTGTTGCGTCTGATCTGAAACGGAGATTTTGGCGTTTTACGTGTGAATTGTGATTACAGTGGTTTAACTGATCTGATCTCTCGTTTTTTTTTTTTTTTTTTTTATGTAATTTCATTTTTGATGGATTAATGCGTGAGTTTTATCAGATCTGTGTGAGTATCATGAAGTATATGTGAATTCATTTTATTCTGTGATGATTTATGAGTTAGCTGAAATTTTATTTTTCATGCAAGTTGGGATGTGTTTATCGTGATAGATCTAATCTTCAATTGCAGTAAAATTTTAGGTGCTGCAGAATTCTGTTTCTGCTAGCTACTCGTCAGATCTGATTGTGAAACACTTTTTTTAACGTTATAGTGATATGAATCGAATTGGGTGATTTTCAATTCTGTTTGTGGAAGCATAAACTGTGTAAATTGTAATTGATTCCCGAAATAGGCACCTCATTCGATAGTCTCTTTCGTTCATCGTTCTGTCTTGAATCAAAATTTAATCTTGCAAGAGACTGAGTACCACCTTTTTGTGTTAACAAAGAATTCTAAAATGTGCAGGGCATTCTAAGTAGAAAAAAACATGGTGAAGATTTGCTGTCTTGGAGCAGGGTATGTGGGAGGCCCCACCATGGCCGTGATAGCACTCAAATGCCCTTCAATCGAAGTGGCTGTTGTAGATATCTCCGTTGCTCGTATCGCTGCCTGGAACAGCGACCAGCTTCCAATCTACGAGCCAGGCCTCGAGGAGGTGGTGAAGAAGTGCCGAGGCAAGAATCTCTTCTTCAGCACAGACGTGGAGAAACACGTCTTCGAGGCAGACATAGTCTTTGTCTCGGTCAACACCCCAACCAAGACCCGTGGTCTTGGAGCTGGCAAAGCTGCAGACTTGACGTACTGGGAGAGTGCAGCCCGCATGATTGCTGACGTGTCAAAGTCCGACAAAATCGTGGTCGAGAAGTCTACGGTTCCTGTCAAAACCGCCGAAGCCATCGAAAAGATTCTGACCCACAACAGTAAAGGAATAAAGTATCAGATCCTGTCCAACCCAGAATTCCTTGCTGAGGGTACTGCAATTCAAGATCTTTTTAACCCCGACAGGGTTCTCATCGGTGGAAGGGAAACCCCAGAAGGGTACAAGGCAGTTCAAACACTGAAATCTGTTTACGCCCAATGGGTACCCGAAGATCGAATCCTCACTACCAATCTGTGGTCCGCAGAGCTCTCGAAGCTAGCTGCTAACGCGTTCTTGGCTCAAAGAATCTCGTCAGTAAACGCCATGTCAGCGCTCTGTGAGGCCACCGGTGCTGATGTCACGGAAGTGGCTTACGCCGTCGGTAAAGATACAAGAATCGGGCAGAAATTCCTCAACGCAAGTGTTGGTTTCGGTGGGTCTTGCTTCCAGAAGGACATTCTGAACTTGGTCTACATTTGCGAGTGCAACGGTTTACCCGAGGTAGCCGAATACTGGAAGCAAGTCATCAAAATCAACGACTACCAAAAAAGCCGTTTCGTCAACCGACTGGTTTCCTCCATGTTCAACACTGTCGCGAACAAGAAAGTCGCGATTTTGGGTTTCGCGTTCAAGAAAGACACGGGCGATACAAGGGAGACTCCCGCCATAGATGTCTGCCAGGGATTGCTAGGCGACAAAGCGCAGCTGAGTATATACGATCCACAGGTAACAGAGGATCAAATCCAGAGGGATCTCTCGATGAACAAATTCGATTGGGACCATCCACTTCATCTCCAGCCGATGAGCCCCACCACAGTGAAGAAAGTTTCGGTCGTTTGGGACGCGTACGATGCCACAAAGGATGCGCATGCTGTCTGTATTCTTACAGAGTGGGACGAGTTTAAGAAGCTCGATTTCCAGAGGATTTACGACAACATGCAAAAACCGGCGTTTGTTTTCGACGGGAGGAATGTCGTCGATGCCAATAAGCTGAGGGAGATCGGGTTTATCGTTTACTCGATCGGTAAGCCGCTTGACGCCTGGCTCAAGGACATGCCTGCTGTTGCATAAACGCACCTGACTAATTCTATTCTTTTTTACAATATACTTTTCGTTTCATTTATTAAAAAAAATTGAAAAATTCAGATCCGTTTCATGAATTTTTCTTCATATATGCGTTTTGTAGTTGGTAAGAGAGTCATTTGAGTGTTCTTTTTACTTTGTATTGATGTCTATTGAAACTGTCTTTTCTTGAGGGACCTCATTTTTTTTCTTAATTTTTTTTTTAAAATTGTGTTTTTGTTATTTTCCACGTGTCAAAAGCATGTCCTCTGAACCCAACTACCTTTGGGGAATTTGTCGGTGGAAGAAGAATCTTTCTTATCCAATCAAAATACAGGTGCCCTCCATATTTGGAGGTAGGTACTAGGTAGTAGGTATTCCTATTTTTCAAGAAGGAATCTGGATTTAAATAGTAATGTTTAGTTTGTATTTATTTATTCCGGATGCTTATTGACCGTAGATTTACACATAGTCCCACACATTTATGTGTATGTGCGTTTAGCGGATAATATTAAGCCTTATTTACGATTAACAAACACCCAATGTATATAATCAGGTGTAACATCCAACTCCCCATATATATTGCCATCGCATTCAAATTTATTTGGTGGACGAACCGAGGAAGGCCATCCCACCCAAATTATCATACGAAAATTAGATGTCTAGGTAAAAATAAATAAATAAATTCCTTTACCTCATTATCTATCATATTATGCTCCAAGTTCAATATGTTTTTTGATGCTTAATTAGGTGGTGTTCCCATAAAATAATATCGTCGAAAACTTACGACTAAAAAACGCGTAATAAAATTGGACCTACATGGGCCTAACACAATGTATTCGGTTCTCCAAAAAAAATTGAGTTCGGGCTTTTAATACATAATTTTAGGCTTGGGCTTAGGGCCCATAAATATTGGGGTCAATTTTTTGTTAAAGAAACCAGCAACGTACAACTTCAACTGCTAGATGTACCACACAAATTAACCAAATGCTCCAATTAAATTGATCGATCACCCAATAATCCCCCCTGCTAACAATTTCCCCACTCGCCTGCGTGTAGAGAAAGCCCAATCACTCGCCATCATCATCAATCAAATCAAAAAAAAAAAAAAAAAAAATAGCTTTCACAAATCTGCAAGCGAGACGCGAGTACACAGTATCAATATACTCGTGCATGTACGAGAACAGCCCTCGTGCAAATGTCTTTGCTTCCATGCAAGGCTTTCTCCCTACCCAAAAAATTCAATATAATCACTCCCCAAACAGCCCCTTATAACTAACCCCCCTTCCCTCTTCACTTTCCGATGCTCAATTTTGATTTTTGGGCAAGTGTTCTTCGTTAATCAGATCTCGTGTTTTTCTCTCTCATTCTTTTTTGCCGCACAATTCATGATGGGGGTTTCTCTTTTCTCCACTTCGAATTCTGCTTTTCGCGTGTTTAATTAGTGATTGCAGCTTCTTCAAGAAACCCCTGAACAATCGAATCGAATTCTCCTCGATTTTCCCATCTGGGTTTTTTTTTTTGTTTCTCGGATCATCATAGAAGCTTCCATTAATGGCGGCGGAAGCACAAGTGCAGGGCTACGTATGCAAGATATGCAGCAAAATCTGCGTCAGCGGGAAGTCACTCGGTGGTCACATGAGGATTCATTTGGCTGTAATCGCAGCTTCCAAAAAAGCTGCAATCAAATCGGAGTTTGCAGAAGACGACGACGAGGATCATCAATCAAACAGCGACGAAAATGCCAAGATTAGCGACGAGTTTGGAGAAGCCGACCAAAACAGCACCTACGTGCTGCGTGAGAATCCAAAAAAGTCATGGAGAATTTCCGATCCCAAACACGGCCTTACGAAAACCCCGAAGAACAACAACGAACCTTCCTCTTCGTCTCCTTGTTGTTACTCTTCCTGCAAATTATGCGGCAGAGGGTTTCCGTCGCTGAGAGCTTTATCGGGACATATGAGAAGCCACTCGATCAAGAACAACGACCGAGATTCGCATCTGGCCAATCAGTGCAAGACATGTGGCAAGGGGTTCGACTCGATGAGAGCCATGTTCGGACACATGAAAACCCACTCCAAGAAGACGAGGGCTTCCGACCGGTCGAACGAGAGCTTGTCCGATTTGGAGAACTTGTGCCCCGTTCGTCGCAAAAGATCGAGAATTCGGTATAAAGGCACTACCACCGCCGCTACTTATAATAATACGGATAGTACTCGAGATAATGGATATGTTTCCGAGGAAACAGAGGAGGCGGCTTTGTGCTTGATTATGCTTTCGAGGGGTGTTACGAGTTGGTCGGACATTGACTCGGTCAAAGATTGTTCGGACTACTTCGGTGCTGAAAATCGGGGTTTTTTTGGTGGGAAGACTGTGTCTGGATTCGATAATCTTGATCGAGACGTAGTAATGGATGGTCCGTTCGATGTTTCTGCTGTTAAAACGAGAAGGGCCAGTTTCGAAGTTTCCGAAGATGATTCGAGGAGTTGCGATTCTGCGAAATCGGACTCTTTCAAGATAGCGAATCTTGAAATGGTGAAGGGTTTTGATGAACTGCAGGGGGGAATATATAGTGGTGTGGTTCCGTTGTCCGATTCAACCGAGCTCGATCGGGTTCAAATTCAACACGAGCAAGAAAATCGCGATGTGGGAATTGCTCGTTTGGGCGGGAAAATCAAGAAACACGAGTGTCCGACGTGCTTTAAGGTGTTTCCTTCGGGGCAAGCTCTAGGCGGGCACAAGAGGGCTCATTACACTCTACCCGAAAGCAAGATCAGAGTAGATGAAGAAGAAGAAGAATCAACGGCTGTGATTCATCCGGATTCGTTCGATCTCAACAAAAGTTTGTGGTGGGCTGATGAGAGATTGATGCTCACTAATTGACACGCAGGCGGGAACTACAGACATATCGTTTGATCGAGTACATTCAATAAACCGTTTTTTTTTTTGGGGAATTTTTTTTTCTTCGTGCTGCAATGCACACATTTTTCATATTCAAACACTCGAAAGGCTGAAGCTTTACGACAGATACGAAATATTCGAATGCGAAATAGTCGTTTTTAATCAGCGTTTATCGTCGATTTTAGTCGGGTAATGCTTGTTTTATTGCAAT
>NW_012192872.1:130739-178871 GCF_000504015.1 Erythranthe guttata | reverse complement strand
CCCGTTCGTCATGATGAATCTATTGTGGCGGTGGATCTGAAGGCGGCGACGATGTGGGTAGCGGAGTCGGCATCGTTTTGGGGAAGAGATGAGTCTATGTGAGTCGAATGAACATGGTGGTGGCCGGTTATGTGGGGATGGTTATCGGAGGCGGTGGCTATGGCGTTGGTGGCGGTGGTGCAGATCTAGGGTTTCATAATGAATAAAGGCGGCTATGTGGTGACAGATCTAGGGTTTCATAGTGAATAAAGGCGGATATGGTGGCTAGGGTTACGTGGCTGCGAGTGGCGGCGCGCGGCTGCTATGTAGGGTTTGCGACGGCGGAAGTTATTTTTTCTTTGAGTTAAATGCAAAAACCCCCCCTGTGTTAATCCTAAAGACCAAAAACCCTCCCGGGATAAAAAAAGTGACAAAAATCCCCCTGTAATCAATAGTCAAAGCCATGCACCCCCCTAATCTTGGTGCGTGTCATTCACTCACCGGGTGTGCGACTACTTATGCGATTTTTATACATTTTGTGCGTGAAAAGACAAATTTACCCCTCTGATTCTACACTCATAACAAACCCCTCACGTTTCAAACACCACAATTTTCACGCACTAAACACATACTAAATGGCGATGGCGGCGGAGCCGCCGGAGCAGGAACCGGCGACGCCCAATCTCTGGGCGGAGCTGCTGAGAAAAATGCTGTCGGAAGGCGCCCCTCTGCCGGACGACGACCAGCTCGATTACTCCATTTCCGTCGATTACGCCGGCCCTCCCCCATTTTACAACCCGCCGCCGTTAAATTCCACCTTCCCCAAACCAAAATTCACCACCTTCCCCAAACACCCACCCTCCCTCTCCCCCAGAAACCCTGCCTCGTCCAAATCCGCCTCCAGTTCCGACACCACCACCACCTCCGACAACTACAACAAACCCTTGAGCGCCGCCCATCGCCTCCGACGACGGCGGTGCCGCTTCCGATCTGCCGCTTCCGATCCCGGCAATTCCCCTCGCTCCGATGAGGTTAAAACCGAAACGAAGCACGTAAAACGTGGGATTAAAAGCAGAAGGTGCAGTAGGTGCAGAAATCGAGGTAAAGGAATTATATGGGGGAAAGAGGGGTGCGTAGTGTGCGGAGCAGAGTACTGTAAAAAATGCTTGTTGAAGGCGTGGATGCATCCGTACGGTGATGTGGCTGCTTGGTTGGTTGCCGGAGAGGGGTTTCGGTCCATGAACGGAGCCGACGACGGCAGTGGTGGGGTGGGGTGAGGTGCGCAGAGAAATTAAAATCAAAGTGTGTGTATTTGTGTGTCTGTGTGTTTTTTTCATTTGAGGAAGATGGCTTAATTGAAAATATTAGGGACTGAATTGAAAATTTTATAAACTTCATTTGGGTCATAAAATTTTAGATGTTGGACAGATTTATCTGAGGGTTTATTCGTCTTTTCACGAGCAGTCAACGGATAAAAATAAAATGGGTCGAGTGTGCATGTTTGTACACTTATTAGGGGGGTTGTTGTCACTTTTTTTATCCCGGGGGGGTTTTTGGTCTTTAGGATTAACACAGGGGTGTTTTTTGCATTTAACTCTTTTTTCTTTTAGGGTTTGGAACAGTAAACCGTAGTAGACCATAGTACACTGTAGTACACCATAGTACTGCATAGTATACCATAGTATTTTCATAGTCTACTATAATATTCACAGCAGATAAAATTTAAAAAAATATATGTAAATTGAACAAAAACACGATTTTTTTTTTATAATTTTTAATATTATGTACGAAAAAAAAAGATTTTTTTATGTTTTTTATAATAGTGTAAAAATGATATAATTAGATTTTTATAATAATGAAAACAATACGACATGGGAAAAAAATGTGTTCTACGTAAAAAGAAATAATAAAAAATGCTAGATGCAAAAATGAAAATATTAAATGCGGAATTAATAATGATAAATACATTTTAAATATTATTTGATGTAGATTTCATTTTTTATTGTGAAGGGCATTTTTGGAATAAAATTTATAAAGGATGTGAAGCAAAAGTTTAGTTACACTTGTCATTTAGTTCTAATAAGTTTTGTCACTAGGGACCTATATCTTAAGACCCCCCTTAAAAGAATGTATGGTTGGCAAACTAAAAGATATGTGTGTTTGTAGTTGGAATCTACACTAGAATCTCGATAAATAAATTAATAGTTTTGCTTAAATCATAATTTCTTTTAGTCTCGATTCGATGACAATAGCCTAAATTATTAATTTGATAATTTAGTATTTTGCTAAATTAATAGAATTTTATTGATACCACTCGAGATGTATTGGGTATCGATCGTTACTTTATATTTTCGTTTTTCGTATTTCTTCATTTGTAATTTGTAAATGTAATTAGTGATGTTATGAAATAGAAGGTTATTTTTGTCATTTTAGATCGATAGTTTGTCATAAATAAATGATTATTTATTTATTTATTATTTTTTTTTAAATTAATTTGGTACATAATTTGCTAAATTAAAATAAACAAAAATAATTTCCCCCAAATCTCTTTCGTTTCCAAATTGCACCCTAAAAATGGCGATGTAAAAGCAATTGCCACCACCACCACCAGCAGTACCACCATGGACTACGCCAGATGGGCTGAAATGCAGCAAAACCCTAATTCAGGTGTTCCTCTCTTGCACACCGTTAATTACTCCGCCGGCTACTCTCACAACCCTAATTCCGATCCTTACCAACCACCCGCCGTTGATCCTCATAACGCATTGTATCAGCCTCAGCTTCAGCCGCCGGGCTTGGAACCGCCGTATGTGCCGCCGGCGATGACCGTCGAATACGCGCAGCAACCAATCAGCTATCAGCCTCATCAGGTTGATGCTGCCGCTATTGCTGCTCACGCTTCTTATTATTATTATCAGGACCCAAACTTGAATTGGGCAGATGCTTTCACGCAGATTGGTGCCACTAATTATACGCCGGTAAGTTTTTATTTCACTTTTTTTAGCGTTTGTTTTTGCTTTTCCGGGAGAAAAAAAATCTGATTTTGCCGACGAAATCGAAAATTTACTTGGTTTAATTGGGCTGATTTAATGTGGTTTTGTTGAGTTACATGTGGAGTTGTTTGCCTACGTGATTTGAAGAATGATAATATTGCACCTGCCATAGTTTAACTGATGCTTGGATTCTGCTTATGTACCCTGATTGTAAATCGGTAAATAATCGACATCTGTGGTCCGGAAACTGGATTTGAGTTTTGATTTACGGTTGTTCGTTTCTTGTTTTAATGCCTTTCCACGTTGGATTTCGGGGATTCTTAGAACGGAACAGTTAGAAAGATTTAAACATGTAGATTAAAGACATATGTCGTCAAATATAACCGTAACAGAAATAATTCACAACATCAGATTTCTGAATTCTGGACATGTTTTTAGTGCTTCTGCACTTGTCAATAAGTTAAAAAGATGAATTGAACAGGAATAATATTTGAAAAAAAAAACTGTTTTTTAAAGACATGAATTTCCATGCGAATATGTAGTATTCGTGGAAAAATTATATAGTTTTTTTAAAATGTGTACACGTAAGAGTTCTGTTGTCTGAGAGGATGGACACATACATTATGACACGTGTATAGTGAACGGAGATCGCATGACGCCCAAGTGTCAAGATTGCATATTAGTCTTACCGGTATTTATGGTTGACTATGGTCAGGAATGTGTTTTTGATCATAAAGAAATATACGAAAGATATTGTCCTATGGTTCTATATGAACGTAAGAGTTTATGCATTGGACCATTCCGTTGGGGGTGAAGTGGCAAAATTGATAGATACTATTGATCTACTCTTTCGTTATGTTCGTGTATTTCGCAAAGCACTGCATAGTTGTTAAGGCCTTTCTTAGAGTTATTGCTCAAAGTTCAAACTCGTTTTATTTTCGGGTTTTTTTTAATCAAGTAATGTGTTCTGTTTTGTGGCATAGGGTTTAACTACACCTAGTACAGCAATTCAGCCTCAGAAAAGAAATATTTGGAAAAAAGGCCCCAAGAAGCCGAAGATTGTGCAATCTGCATGGTGTGGAGTTTGCGGAGTTGATTGTAACAGCAAAGATGTTCTCGATCAACATAAGTTGGGAAAGAAGCACCAAAAAAATCTCGAAAAATTAAAAGGAACAGCTGCAACTAAACCTGGCCCATCTGCTCATTCCCCTGCCGTTTTAGCTGCTCATTACCCTACCATTGGAGCTGCTCATTACCCTACCATTGGAGCTGCTAATTACACTACCGTTGGATCTGCTAATTACACTACCGTTGGATCTGCTAATTACACTACCGTTGGATCTGCTAATTACACTACCGTTGGATCTGCTCAATACCCTACTGCTGTAGCTGCTCCTTCCCCTGCCATTGTAGCTGCTCCATCTGCGATTCTTGATGTATCGACACCTTTGCCTGTATCTGCCTTAACGCAAGCAAATAATCCAATTATTCGACCAGAAGTGAATCCAGAAAAGCCGAAATCTTCCAATGCCACCATTGTAGCTGCTCCATCTGCGATTCTTGCTCCCTCCCCTGCCTCTGTAGACGCATCCACACCTTTGCCTGTATCTGCCGTAACACAAACAAATAATCCAATTATTGGACCGGAAGTGAATCCAGAAAAGCCAAAATCTTTCAGTGCCACCATTGTAGCTGCTCCCTCTTCAATTCTTGCTCCCTCCCCTGCCCCTATAGATGCACCTACACCTTTGTCCGCCTCTGCCTTAACGCAGACAAACAAACCAATTATCGGACCAGAAGAGAATCCAGAAAAGCCGAAATCTGCGAATTATAGAAAGGCAAAGAAGAAGGCAGCTGCGCGAACTGAGAATTTGGAGACGAAAAGAAGAAAAGTCTTGGAAGGTGGAGCAGCAGCTGAAACGGTGCATGCGTGCACCGTATGTAACGTGGTCTGCAATAGCAACACTGTGTTCAGCCATCACCTTGCTGGTCAAAGACACGCGTCGATGGTCAAAAAGCTCGCTTCTTCTGGCGCTCTTTCTCTGCCATGCTGAACTGGATTGGTTAGTCGATATTCTGGGGCACTCCACTGTACATTTTTTTTTCCGTGTAAGTTTCGGCCTTCGTTTGCCGAATATGGGTTTGAACTAAATTCAATTGTTTCATCTGACTGACTGACTACATTAATTTAATTGTTAAAATATTTTTGTAATTTTATTTTCCTTTTCATGTAGGGGCAACTTCGACATATCATGATTTTCATTTGGAATGGTTAAATATAATTTTACAAATAAAGAGTTTTTTTTGTAATTTAGAATTTAGATGTACCCGGTTATTTATAATTTATCGTATGTATATATATATATATTTTTTAATTCAAGGGTAATTTAAATATTTTAAAGGTTTGAGAGTTTTTTACTGACCATTAATTTGATGAGTAAAATGAAATTTGTTAAACATAAGGAGTTTTTGGTAATTTAACATGCCTAATTTTAATTGTAATTTAACATGCCTAATTTTTGGTAATTTTAATTTACTCAAATTAAAATCTTGAAATAGTTTCACCGCCTTGCTACCACCGTTCTCCGCCGCCGCCTCCTCCTCCGTCAGATTTCTACTGAAACACAATTTCTTGTTTCATTATTTATAAATAGTTTGGCAGTAAAGTCTACTTTCAAATAATTTAAACGCACTCCAAAACCAAAATTTTCTCTCGAAAGAAGAATGCATCGCGCGATTAGCTGCAGCATCAGAGTTTAACGCTTTCTGGTTATAGTTCACGAATTAGTTTCGCTGTTCATGAATGGCCAATGCCCGCCTCTGTCTCGAACACTGAAAAACTTGTTTTCAACCACCGCAGAGCAATGCGAGTCACTGTTATTCCGCTGCGCCACCACCACCAAATCCGCGGCAACCACCAAGAAACTGCACGCCCACGCCATCACCTCCGGCCTAATCTCAAACCATTTTCTCTCTCTACTGACGTCTGCGTACGGTCTTTGTGGCCACCTGCAGTATGCCTGCAGGCTGTTCGATGAATTGCCTGAACGAACGCTTGTTTCATACAAGTCCATCATAAGAATGCACACGGAGAGTGGGAACCCTCGAGGTGCGCTCAAGCTGTTTGTCGAAATGCACGAGTCGGGTTGCTACTGGGCAGACGAGTATACTTACCCGTTTGTTATTCGATCTTGTGGTGCTTTAATAATGCCTGAGCTAGGCATGGGGATTCATGGGTTGGCGGTTAAGAGTGGGTCTGTATCAGGCAGTTTTGTGGGGAATTCTCTGCTTGCAATGTACATGAGTTGTGGGGATAAAGATGGGGCTAGAAGAGTGTTTGGTGCAATGAAGGAGAAAACCGCAGTCTCTTGGAATACGATGATTAGTGGGTACTTTCGAAACGGCAGCGCCGATGAGGCTTTGATGATTTTTAGGAAAATGATGGATTGTGAAGTTGAGTTTGATTCTGCAACAGTTCTCTCAGTTTTACCTGCTTGTGGATACCTAAAGGACTTGAAAATGGGGAGGGAGGTTCATACGCTGATAAAAGATAAAGATATTGGGAAACGATTGGCTGTTCAAAATGCTTTAGTCGATATGTATGTCAAGTGTGGAAGAATCGATGAAGCACGTGGTGTTTTCGATGCGATGGTAGATAGGGATGTCGTGACATGGACTACTGTGATCAATGGGTACATTTTGAATGAAGATGTTAAAGGTGCGTTAGAATTTTGCAGATTAATGCAGTTTCAAGGTGTGAGACCTAATGAGGTGACCTTGTCTGCAATTCTTGCAATGTGTGTCAGTTTACGTGATTTGAAGCTCGGGAAATGCTTGCACGGATGGGCTATTCGTCAGTACATTGATTCTGATGTCAACGTTGAAACTGCTCTGATTGATCTCTATGCCAAATGCAGTTCTTTAAGACACAGCTTAAAGGTGTTCTCTAGGACTTGTAAGAAGAGAACTGTGCCCTGGAATGCAATTCTTTCAGGGTGCGTTCATAACAAGTTGGGCAGAGAAGCCATACAACTTTTCAAGCAAATGTTGTTCGAAGCGGTGAAACTAAACGATGCAACGTGGAAAAGCCTCCTGCCAGCATATGCCATTGAAGCAGACCTTCATCAATCAATGAATATACATGGTTACGTGATAAAATCGGGGTTTGTTAGAAAACCCGACATTGTCACCGGTTTGATTGATATATACTCAAAGTGTGGAAATTTACAGTATGCTCATAAGCTCTTCGACGACCTTTCTATAAAAAACAGGGACATTGTTTCGTGGAGTGTGATTATAGCTGGATACGGGAAGAACGGAAACGGCAAGGTTGCTCTTTCTCTTTTCGATGAGATGGTTCGGTGTGGGGTTAAGCCTAACGAAGTCACTTTTACTTCCGTTTTGCATGCTTGTGGCCATTCGGGGTTGGTTGACGATGGATTAAACTTATTCAATTATATGATAAAGAATCACAAGGAGAGTGCAAGAATGGATCACTATACTTGCATAGTTGATCTTCTTGGGCGTGCGGATCGTCTTGAAGAAGCTTATGAGCTGATCAGAACCATGCCTTTTGAAGCGAGCTGTGCTGTTTGGGGTGCATTGCTCGGTGCATGTGCGATACATGAGAATGTCGAACTGGGAGAGATAGCTGCAAAGTGGCTGTTCGAGTTGGAACCGGAGAATACTGGGAATTATGTGTTGTTGGGAAATGTTTACTCCGCTGTAGGAAGATTTGATGATGCCGAGAGAGTAAGGGGGATGATGGATAACATTGGATTAGTGAAAGCTCCTGCGAATAGTGTGGTTGAGGTGAGGACTATTTGATGTCTGTTGTTGTTCTCGGATTTTTTTTAATGGATGAATCAATTATTGGTCCAAAAGAGAATTCAGACGAGTCGAAATCTTCCGGTGCTGAAAAAGCAAGGAAGAAGGCAGCGCGGCATGTACTGAGAATTTGGAGACACGAAGAAGAAAAGCTTTGGAAGCTGACAATGTGTGTGCGTGCGTGCGTGCACTGTACGTAACGTGGTCAAAGACATGCATCGGTGGTCGAAAAGCTCTGGAGTTTTTTTATTAATATTATTAGCATTTTATTATTATAAATTATAATTAAAAAATTTGAAATAGAAAAAAATGTCCTGTAATTTATTTTTTAATTATTTATATGAATTTATTATCTAATTTTATAGTAATTATATTTAAAATAAAAACAAAAATAAAATAAAAAAACTCGCGAGCTCAGGAACTACTAAGAATGAGCTCGGGCTCTACTCGTTAGAAAGTTCGAGCTCTTGTCGAGCCAACTCAGCTCACTTACACCCAAGTAACTTGTATGGTAAGATATTAGAACTCGATGAAGTTCACATTCATCATCAATACAACGGGATAGGAACAAAACAGAATTCGTCGAAGTGATTTCAGCAAATGAATTGATAGTTTATTTATTCCAAGCTCAACCAAGAGTATTCTTTCACAAATTTTACATCGATTGACGAACTAGAACAAAATTAGGATAGATAAGAAGGAAGTGAAGCGATCCAATACAATTTATTACAAATGATACATGATCATTTTCTCATCTTCAGTATTTTTTCCTGATCAAATGTTTCTCATCTTCAGTATTTTTACGGACCTCTAATTTATTTCCAACGGTTCAATGTTCCATATGTCGTTAGCGTACTCACGAATAGTTCTGTCACTGCTGAACTTGTAGGAACCTGCTGTATTCAATATCGACATCTTTGTCCATCTCTGCCATTAACAAATAAATGCCCATATAAGTCAAATTTATTTATTTAATTTTTTTTTCTTAATGCTGCAATTTCAGAAAGAAGCTAGAACATTGAATTACTCTATAGCAGTTACCTTTTGATCCCTATAAGCAATATCAACCTTGTCTTGGCATTCAATGTAGCTAGGGAAATCCTTGCCCACCAGGAAATAGTCTGCACGCCCGAATCCTTCGTTTCCTTCCAACGATCCAATCATTTCATCATAGTTATAAGCCCCAAAAGCACCACTTCTCACAAACTTCTTCACTTCTTCAAAGCGTTCATCTGGTACAAACTGCAATATTTTTTTTGAAGACATTTAATTTCGAAGACACTGGTTTTGAAGGTATATTTAAAGGAAAAGATTGATAAATAGGCCATACAAAATAGACGAATGAAGTTGCACTGTTATTACCTCGCCTGCAGCTCTTTCGTTTCTAAGTGGTGCTATCTCGTGAGCTTGAGCCCCGAAAAGGAAGAAATTGTCGTCTCCCACTTCCTCCCTGATTTCCACATTGGCACCATCTAAGGTCCCAATCAAGATGCAACCATTCATAGAGAACTTCATGTTGCTTGTTCCACTGGCTTCCATACCAGCAGTGCTGAGGGGGTGGACACAAAGCACAAGCAAAGGGAATAAGTTGGTCGTTCAAATTTAAAAAGAGTTATCACCCAATCTCAGTTAGCGTGCAAAGTCGTGAAATTATGAGTAATTCTCTCATTCGCTGAAGGGGTATTATTATCTAGAAGAAAGTTAAATATATCTCCTTCACAGAAGTTACTAATAGCTGATGCAAATTTACTCATCCATACAGAACCAAGAAAATAGAAGACCTCCGATTGCATTATGGAGTACACAGAGCGGATGAATTGCAGAAAGAGGGTTCGTGAATTTGATTATAACATGTCACAATTTGAGCTTGATTACCTGATATGCTGTGAAAGTTCACTTGCAGGAATTAACAATTCAGCAACACTGACATTGTAATCTGGAACAAATATAACCTGCAGAGAGATCAAATGAATCAGACAACTAGGAAAAAACCTTGTATCGGTGCTACTTCCACACAGCAACTAGTGACAAACATAAATAAGGCAATGCCATCAAAAATTGGAAGAAAAAAAGAGTTATAACTTTGCAGGACAAGTATGATTTATACCTTCAACAAGTCACCAATATCTGGATCATGATTTATGGTAGCCCCAACATCTGTAATAAATTTTACGATTCTCTTGGCTTGTACATATGTGGAAAATGCTTTTCCTCCAAATATACAAACTCGGGGAACAAAGTTTGCTTTCCTTTCATCTGCAGTCATTTCTTTCATTTTCTTATAGCGATAAACAATCCCCAGAATGTTCAAAAGTTGCCGCTTGTATTCATGTATACGTTTTACCTGGAAAATTGGAAATTTTATTTGACGCTGAATCAAATCTTGGGATTATAAATAGTTGGAATACTGTGACAGAGAAACTAGGGAAGTTCTCTTTAAATATAACAAATAACCCAAACATAAGATCAATGCCTATTTACATCAATGACTCAAAGTTCAAATAAAGGAAATAATAGAGATTAAAGGAGAGAAATAAACCTGGATATCAAACATTGCATCAGGGTTAACAGAATACCCAGTTTTTTCTTTGAGGAATGACACAAGCTTAATCTTGTTGCTTTTTTTCGCAGCCCTCCACTCACGTTGGAGATCCTCGTTATCTGCAAACTGCCAATGATTGCACTCAAACTAGTCAGAATGCATATCGCTGCTTAAGCAACCCGAAATTAGAAGAATAAACAAAGTGCATATGGGGTTTAAAAAGCATGAATAATGAGCGAAAGATGCCGATCATCCATCAGTACGGATTTTGTACATAGAAAAAAGAGTACCTTGCGCAGTTCTGCCAATTTGTCAGTGTTTAGGACCCAGTCATTGCTGCCTATCCACTTGGTGATTACAGCACTTAGGTCAGGATTGCAATATTGGATCCATCTTCTAGGTGTTACCCCATTTGTTTTGTTCTGAAACTTCTCAGGCCACAACTGCAAAAGATTAACTCAACAACATTAAGATGTATTTGTTGCTTGAGAAAAAAACATATAACAAGTGGTGGAGACATTTTACCTGGAAAAAATCATTGAAGACTTCTTGCTTAACTATTTCACTATGGATCTCAGCTACGCCATTCACAGTATGACCCCCCACAACACAGAGGTTAGCCATCCGGACCATTTTTGGAGGTATATAAGCTGGTTCCTTATGTACAGCTTTATTCTTCTGTGTTTCCTCTCCATCAAGTTGTTCATCTTTCTCAGTAACTGTTACTTCATCTTTAGATTTAACTTCCTCACTGGTCTCATCAACAGGGCTTTCTTCTGGTTTGGCAAATAAGTCCGCAATAGAAGCTGGCAGATCAAAATTTTCCAAAATTCTCATTGTGGCCAATTTTTTCTCCAACATTTCAGGGTTCAATGTGCCATATTCGGATACTATGTCTTCAATTAGCTGATATATGTTTACAATGCAAAAAGTTGTGAGCAATATTAGGGGAAATGCAGGCTATTACTGTTTTAATATAATTTCGCATTTCTCAACCTGTTCATCAATCTTCTCTATGATCTCAACATGTCTTGGAAGTAGTCTCTGCATTAGATCATAACTCCATTTCTCCAGAGCCTCAGGTAAAACAGTGTGGTTTGTGTATGCCACAGTTCTGAAAAACATACCTCACTATTAATCATTGAGCTACACACACACACACACACATATTCCCTTCAAGTCCATCAAAATAGTTGGGTATCATGCATATAGAAGAGATTTCCAATGAAACTATGACGTACCTCTTTGTAATCCTCCAAGCTTCATCCCAACTCATGCCCTTTAAGTCCATCAAAATTCTCATTAGCTCTGGGATACACAGTGTTGGGTGAGTGTCGTTCATCTGAACAGCAACTTTTTCCGGAAAATCTTCCCATCTCACATCACCACCAGATCTTCTCTCAAATCGTGCAATAATGTCTTGCAGAGATGCGGAGCATAGTGTGTATTGTTGTTTCAATCGTAGAATCTTTCCCTCCACTGATTCATCCCCGGGGTAAAGTACATAACAGATCTGATGTCAGGCAGATTCAAAATATACTATTTCTTGTCAGCATTAGTATCACATAAAAAAAAATACAAAAGAAACAGAAAATTGGACAAAAAATGTTTAGATCAAAATATCAGCTCGCTTTTTTTTTTTTTTTTGGTATCAGCAGTTCTATTTGTAGGCATAAATCAAGTATACTCATTATACAGTAGGCGTGTAGGATCCAAAAAGAATCCCATGACTTAATCTATAATAATTAGTAGAAAAATATAAAAAACATGAGAAAGAAAAGTATACAAACAAGATCTTACTTTTTCAGCATTAGCTTGGGCCTCACATGCCTTAGTGTGTTCTCCAGCATTGAAGGCATGTAAATCAAATTGATCGGAAGGTACTTTAGTGGACCACAACCTAAGATTAATTGTAGTTTTGGTCTTATATCCTGGTATTGGCACATCATATGCAACAGCCACTATATCTTCACCACCAATCCATCTCTTCTTCCCATCTGAACCCTCAACAACTTTTCCAGAAAATTTTACAGGATAACAGACATCATTTCTGACGATTTCCCAAGGATTGCCATTCTGAGAAAAATGAGTCAAATATGCAAAACCAACTTTTTACCATATGAAATCAAATTTTCAGAAAATTATCTGGCATGGAAGTGGAGTAAAATAATGAATTTTGAGAAATCATACTTCAAGCCAATTTTCAGCAACCTCCTCCTGACCATCCTTTGTAAGCTGCTGCTTGAATAAGCCATACTTGTACCTGAGCCCATAACCCCATGCTGGATAATTTAAGGTTGCCAAGGAATCGAGAAAACAGGATGCAAGCCGGCCCAAACCTCCATTTCCAAGAGCAGCATCTGGCTCCTGAGAGGATCAGAAAAATAAAAGTGATTTATTGAGACTAAGAAAAAGGAATTTTATTACTCACAAATCAAATTTTTTAAGACGAACTTATATTTGCAATTAAGAAAAATAATCAAAATGCAAAAAAGGCAGTCATAAGTAGTAAACTCATCTGACCTGAGAAGCTACAGTTTCAAGAGTGTGGCCAAGCTTTTCCAGAGCATCTGCATATTCACCAGAGAGCTCCAAATTACCAATCGCGTTTAACAGAGCTCTACCCTGCAAAGAAACACATATTGCCACAGTAAAGATAAATAATAGTAAGGATTTGTCGTACATTTATACTGTACTACTGCACTTGCAATCCTTGATTGCAAGAAAGAAATTGAACAAACCTGTAAAAATTCCATGGACAAATAGTAGGCCTGCTTTACGTTCATCTTTTCATAAAAATCATTTGTTGCATTCCAGTTAATAATAAGTGCATCACGGACGCTTTGTGCAGCCGCAAAAAAAGCCTTTGGGGGCTCAAAGTTCTGAGGCGAAAACATTGGAGTAAATTCTGCATGGTATTTGATGCTTGAGGCAATCGATGCAGCATGAGGAGATAAAGCACTCAAATTGCTGAGAACTCCTGAAATCATAAGAAATACTCGAATAACATATATCTCATAAGCTCGGAAACGAGGAGTGCAATTGTTTCAACTAGTCATTATTTCTCTGTTATCCCATGATTCGATTTTCGACAAGTTAATCCGGTTCATCGTAAACAGGCTATTTGCACCACACCAAATCAGTAATACAACCCCAAAATCTCTCTCATCGCAGGTAAGCATGTACTACTATATATCATATTACATTTTGGAAGTAATTATTTCGTACACTTATGATTGATACTGTTTGTTACAGTGAGTGGAACTTTCTTGAAAAAAGAAGAAGATAGTAACTAACACATCTCTACAATACATACATATATCAATGTTATTAAATTAGATGCCACAATTCTACTTTGACATAGCAACACCAAAATTATGAGATTCAGTTTTCATGTAAAGCTACATAATTCCAATCAAGACCACCAGTCTTGTCAGCAATTAAACACCACCAATTCCCCAAATTCAACCACAAACAGCTCGTAATTTTTACTGCCTTTGTAATGGAACGTTTGATTTGTTCTTTTTCCATCAGATGCATTTACTTAGTAAGTTAAAATATCGACTTCACATAAAAGATCACACACACACACACACACACACACACACACACACACACACACACACACACACAACACACACACACACACACACACACACCTTCTTCGGCAATCGGGTCGCGTACTCTCTGCTTCGGCTCACTGGAGACGCACCTGACGCAAAATGAGGGTTTTACCCTTGCCAACAACAACACCTTGGAGCTCCGATCTCTGGAGGCGAAATCTATCAGCCTGGCATTGGAAGAACAAAGCGAGTACGCCGTAACCGCCGCTCCGGTGGACGAAGCCGCCATTGTCTGCGCTTATCACTGCTCTCACTCACTCACTCAATTTCTCTCTCTCTCTTCTAAATTGCGAGCATACTCTGTTTCTCTCTCTTCAGTAATTGCTGCGTACAGATTACTCCGCAGAAGGAGAAAATGCTTGGGGAACAGTGAGTGATGGGAGTGTGTTTGTTTTCTATCGATAAGCAGCCATTGGTATATTTTTTTGATCATTTACGGTTACTTTCTCGTGCCGTGACGTAAGCATAATAATCAATGTTGAGGGTTTTAGTTCTCTGCAGCCGGTTCTTTGACCGTAATTGTGCACCTGGTGCCACGTGTGACAGTTAACCAATCCCTATATTGTGGGCCTGAAGACTCGCTCTCTTTCTGTTTCTAACTAAATTGGGCTGGGCTGGGCTGTAGACTGTAGTAATGCTCTTAACCAAAAAGCCCGATCCGTGAAACAATAAGGGTAAATTGTAGTTTTGGTCCTCCATGTTGTCTTATTTAGGAATTTAGTCCCCTAACTTGTCATATTCCAACTTTATATGCTATAACTTTGCAAATATAGTATTTTTAGCCCTATTTCGCATGATTTTTAATTTTATGACGCGACAAATAAACTTGACCCATTTTACTTACATGGACACTTAAAAATTATAAATTCAACATCTAATTTACCATTGATAGAACTTTGTTTGTGTGAGACGACATATCTATAAATCAGATTAGAGGAGGATTTATAATTTTTAAGTGTTCATTTAAATAAATTTCGATGAGTTTGTTAGCTACATCATTAAACAATGGCTAAAATTCAAAGTCCGAGTGAAATAGGACAAAAAATACTAAATTTGCATAATTATTGCATGTAAAATTGAAATATGACAACTTGTAGGACTAAATCACTAAACAGACCAACATATATGACCAAAATTAAAATTTCTCAAACAATAACAATATAGGGAAAGTTAAAGTTTTCATCCTTTAAGTTTGCACTTATTCCACATTTGGTTCATCCATGTTCACACAAAACACATTTGGTCCTTCATATTTCAAAAATTCAACACCAAATGGAATCAAACATGTGCCCATTAGAGCAACTCCAATGCTAAACATCAAAATTGGATTATCAAATACTCATTTGATAATTAAGATAATATTTTAATATTCATTTATAGTTTATCTACTCCAAGCATGGATATCAAAATTAATAATCAATTGGAAGTTTTTTAGCAGTTTTATTTGTAATTGCCACGTGTCATTTTGTGATTGGATGTCCAGGTGGTTATTTTTTTGATAACTCAATTTCCAGGATGTATTTTTACATACAAAGAGGATGAATATCAAAATACTTACCCATTTTGATACTCCCATTGGAGTAGAAATTTTTAATTTTGGGTTGTCAAAAAGTTGATTTAAGGATTTGATAATCCATTTGATACTCCCATTAGAGTTGCTCTTATTGTCTTAACTAACAGACTAACGGTAAATTGATGAAAATGACCAAAGTGTTAAACTATTGAAATATGAGGGACCAAATGTGTTTTTTGGAAACACGAGGAACCAAATGTGGAATATATGCAAACTTGAAGGGTGAGAAATGTAATACAATGAAATTAATATTTATTTAACTAACGAAATAGATAAATTAGTTATAAATTAATTTTTTTTTTTTTTATGTTTATTCCATGTGTATTTTACCTTTTCCCCCCTGGAATTCGGAAAGTTAAACGTATCTTTGATTTTCAGTAACATTTGTTAATATACAGTTGTTTATGACAACTAATTAATGATTAATGATTTATTAGTTGGTCTATTTTGTCGTTTAAAGAAAGAAGGTAAAATATTGGACCGAGCGGCGAGCAGTAATAAAAAATCTGTTCCGCAATAAACAAATTAGTTTCTCTCTCTACATCCACTCTTTCGACTTCCGATCCAGAGAGAGAAATTCATTGACCTGCCATTAACGGCGAATTCGAGAGCGATAATATATTTGTCGATAGTAATTTTTAGCAATATATATATATATATATATATTATACGTAAATCGGGGGAAGCAATCGGGAACCCTAGGGTTGGTGGATTGGACGGGAATTTTTTTTTCGGTGGGGAGGTAAAATTTTCCAATGCTGCGGTGTTCGCCGCTGGGAAGGAAATCAGCGTGGTTGAATAGCCGCGGTGGCGGATCTGATGGTGAAGAGCGCGTTGTTAATTTTGGAGAATCAGTTGGACACGTTTGTTTTGAATAGTTTTAGGATTGACAATCTCGTCTGCGGCGGCGGCGGCGGTGATGGTGCCGGTGCTGATTTATTGATTTGTAGGAGGGTAAAAGTTGGAAATAGGAGGATAGTGGTGGAGAGGCGAGGCGGCGGAGGAAGATGCAGCTGCATTTCTCACCTAGCATGAGAAGTATAACGATATCGTCGAGCAGCAATGGACTAAATGGCAATGGGGGCGGAGATTTGATGAAGATCAAGGTCGCACCCCGCCACATTTCGTACCGCACGCTGTTCCACACCATCCTGATTCTTGCGTTTTTGTTGCCGTTTGTGTTCATTCTCACCGCCCTTGTCACCCTTGAAGGTGTCAACAAGTGCTCTTCGATTGGTACTTTCCTACACTTTCCTATCATATTTATCGGATTGTTAGTTTTATGTAGTTTATGATTGATTTGGGGTCATTGGTTTTAAAAATTCATTTATTTTGAGTTTTGAGGTGTATAGGTTGATATGGATCTGAATTGTGATTTGTGCCGTTCATCACGAGTCTGGTGCTTATATCTAATTGTTTTATGGACCAAACATTCAGAGACAAATCAAGGAACAAGCACCTTCCGGTTACTGAAGCAGTGTTCCTAAGTTAGGTTTTACTATGAACGGCATTGCCTTAGTAATTAGTATCAGACTTGTCGATTCCAAAGGTTGAGATATTGGTTTTATCTAGGAATTAGATTGTTGGTTTTACTTGAACTAATAATGTCTGCGATCCGAGTGTAAATAGCTTCTTGTCCCCTGTATGTTAATTTCTCTCGTCTTTTTACTGCGATTTTCAAGTCGTAATTGTGTGACGGGATACCATTCCTTCAGATGGACGGTTTCCAAATTATAGAGATCTCAAATTTAGACGTGTCATGAGTTAAAAAAAAATAAAAATAAATATGTGCTGTTCAAACTCCTTTTGGCGATGCCTTTTCCTATTATGTCAAACTAGATTGTTAGTCATTGGTGATACCGAGAAATGCTAATGAAAAGTGACTGACTCGGTATAGACCTATGTGTGAGTGTTGTTTTATTAATTGTTATCCACTCCTGGCCGTGGCTTTTCTTTTGTATCATTTTCTCTGCTCTTTTCCTCTCTTCATCTAAATGTTAAGTTGTGTGGTCCATTTTTATCCGAGAGGTTATTAACTCAAATCTGCTTTTGTGCTGCTTTCAGATTGTTTAGGACGACGGTTGGGGCCAAAGCTTCTCGGTAGAAATACTGATTCTGGGGTAATATATGATGATTTTCTTATATTGTCTGATTATTGCACCAAAAAAGTACAAAGAAAACGAAAACTAGATAACTCTTTATACAAACAATCCATCCTAAGAAACAGGCTGAACATTGTTATTATTTTTGTTGTGACAGAGGGTGCTCAAGGACTTTGTTAAGATCCTGAATCAAGTGAACACTGAGAAAGTCCCTGATGGTTTGAAGCTCCCAGACTCTTTTAGTCAGCTTGTTTCTGAAATGAAAACCAACAAGTATAGTTCGAAGGAGTTTGCATTGATTTTGAAAGGAATGGTATGTGTTTTGTCCCTGACCCGTCTCTTCATTATTGTACATACATTGCTAACATGTTCCACTGGCCTTGTGTGTAGCACTACTTTGCCCCATTTTATGTTTACATTTTATTGGATCGTCCTAGAGCTTTATTTCACAAGTAACTTAGTTTGAAAATATAATTTTCACCTAACAGCTTATTAATTCCGAACCATGTAAAGCAATTAGCATGTATTACCTTGCTTAGATGGTTATCATCGTTATGTTCCCCGTAATACGTTTACATCAGTTTGGAAATTTCTAGACGAGCTTTATATTTTTTACAAGTAATTCTTTTAGTTTGATAATTGTTTTTTCCTAACAGATGGAGAGGTCTGAAAGGGAAATCAGGGAGTCCAAGTTCGCTGAGCTAATGAATAAACATTTTGCAGCCAGTGCTGTTCCCAAGGGCATTCACTGCCTTTCATTGAGGCTGACAGATGAATATTCTTCCAACGCTCATGCACGCAAGCAGTTACCTTCTCCAGAGTTGCTTCCTTTGCTTTCTGATAACTCTTACCATCACTTTGTAGTGTCAACAGACAATATTCTAGCTGCTGCTGTTGTAGTTGCTTCTGCTGTCCAGTCATCTGCAAACCCTGCAAAGATTGTTTTCCATGTCATAACTGACAAGAAAACTTATGCAGGCATGCACTCATGGTTTGCACTGAACCCTGTCCCTCCTGCTATAGTTGAAGTAAAAGGTGTACATCAATTTGATTGGTTAACAAGAGAGAATGTTCCAGTTCTTGAGGCTGTGGAGAAACACTTCGGAATTAGGAATTATTACCATGGAAATCACATTGCTGGAGCCAATCTTAGCGATACAACTCCGCGGACATTTGCCTCCAAATTACAGGCCCGAAGTCCGAAGTATATCTCATTGCTCAACCACCTTCGTATATATCTTCCAGAGGTAATCTTCTGCAGTTGAACATATTCATCTTCCATGTAATGCGACATTTTTTTAGCTCTGGATTACTTAACCATATCTTCCGGAAGTTGGAGATTAATACATTATCATTCACAATTCTAAAGGTATGCCGTCGGACAAAATGCAACATGTGTTCATATTCAGCTCCTGTTTGTTTGCTGTTATGTATCTGAATGTATTTGATACCAACAAACAAATCAGAACTGGAAAGCCCAAAATTAGCAGGGGTATAAAATTTGCCCCTACGATTGAAACCTGGACATGTTGATTCCTTCATCTGCTAAAGGAAATTTAGCGCTTACGTGATTTTACTTGTCAGATTGTCTGCCAAGACTTTAGTCAAGACCTTTTCTTGTTAAACTCGGGAACGAGTTCAATAGATTCACGATTTAAGACCTTGTCCAATAACTAGAATATGTTTTTAATGCTGCTTGAATGAGTAGGATTCTCCCTGTTATATGATGAATGCGATTTTGCTTTTCGGTCTAGTTGCTTTTATATGGTTGTTTTATAGCTGGGATGGATATAATTGATTGATTCTATCATTATTTGGTCTGATATTTTCTATTCTCGTTTTGATTTTGTATTATTCATATTCAAGGCTGAGGTACGTTTGTTATGTTTTGCAGCTATTCCCGAACCTTGACAAGGTGGTTTTCCTAGATGATGATGTTGTGATTCAACGAGATTTATCTCCTCTCTGGAAAATTGATCTCAATGGAAAAGTTAATGGAGCTGTTGAAACATGTAAAGGTGAAGACAAGTGGGTTATGTCTAAGAGATTTAGGAACTATTTCAACTTCTCACATCCACTCATAGCAAATAACTTGAATGCTGAAGATTGTGCATGGGCTTATGGGATGAATATCTTTGACTTAAGTGCATGGAGAAAGACGAATATTAGAGATGCTTATCACATCTGGCTTAAGGAGGTAAATCAAAATTTCCATCCAGTATCAAAAATTTATTGATTATCTATTTATTTTGTTTTGACCAGTATTTATTTATAAAATATGGTTTGCTTGAAGCAAGCAAAATTTCCGCGTCTTAATTTTAGTTGCAACAGTAGCAAAGATTTTATGTGGCTTTGAAACTTATTCTCGTTATCATGATCACATTGTGATATGATAGTATTATGATCTCAATTAAGTGAGACTAAATTTGCTTCCTGATTTACATGGTACACATGAGATGGATACTTGTTTCGTAATAGCTATTCTGAGATCCCCCAGTCTCGATTACTATAACATTGCTGCTGATAAGTAAGAAATCTATTTGATATTCAGAATATTGAGTCCTGAAAAGAAAGTTCTAGAACTTGTATCTGAATACTACAATTACTATTTATTAAATCTAGTGGGTGTATGATAAGATAGGAAATTGTTTACTGCAGTTTAGATGCGAATATATCTCATTTTATTCAGCATTATGTTTTGTTCTCACAGAGGTTGTGTTTTATTACAGAATCTGAAATCGAACCTCACCTTATGGAAACTCGGAACTCTCCCTCCAGCTTTGATTGCATTTAGGGGTCACGTTCACCCAATCGACCCCTCCTGGCACATGCTTGGGTTGGGCTATCAGAACAACACCAACATCGAAAATGTGAAAAAGGCAGCGGTGATTCACTACAACGGCCAGTCAAAACCATGGCTTGAGATCGGATTCGAGCATCTCCGCCCATTTTGGACAAAATACGTAAACTACTCTAGTGATTTTATAAGGAATTGCCACATCTTGCAGTAGTAACGAACCCAACACCACTCGTAATACACTAATGAGGTGACGGGACAAAAGAATGAAGCATTATAAATATTCTCGAAGCATCTTTTGCGGAGGTAATATTTTTTTTCGATTTCTGATTGAAGTGGGAAACTGAGGATACGAGAGGGATCTTAAAAACATGTGAAATCTGGATTCGATTTGCTGGAAGAAGAGTTCAGTCTGTAAAGTTTGATTTGTTTTTCGTATGTTTTTGGTTGGATGAAGGACATTAAATTTTTTGACCTCCATGATGGGATTGCACTGAAAACGCATACCGGGTTCGTTAAAGGCAGAGATAGAACGAGGCTCCCACTGTGGCCCCATTGGCTGTAGAGATGATTCTTTTCCGTTTATTTCGTTTTTTTCAATTTTAAATTCAGATTTTTGTTGCTGATTTCTCCCATTTATTTTCGATTTGGCTGATAAAATATTTTGATTGTGATTCTAGTGTCGGTAGATTTGGAGGTTGGTTACAAGGACATGGTTGAGTTAGGGGAAAACACACCATAGCTATAGGCTATGTGGTCAGGTATTTATTTATTTTGTATGATTCATGCGGAACATTCTAGATGGTGCAATTTATTCTTTCATCTTATCTACTATTTTGACGTCATATATATTTTTTTGTCCCCTCTTATTTGTTAATTAATTAATTTAGAATATTCTTTACTGTTAATAAGAAAATGGGAATGTGAATTTTTAGTTGGTTATCTTGATAAATGATTCTTGTTATGGTGTTTGTCCAGTTGGCAACAAGAAGGCCATTGACATGTGATATATTATCCTCAAAGTTTGGATTCCTGATTACTAGACTAATAATTGGCCGCCTTATCTTTGCCTTTCCTCAAGATTCTCTACTTTATTATTTAATCTGTGACCGGTAAACGAGCTGAGCCTACTCGAAACTCGAACTCGAGCTTTTTATGAGTTGAGCTCAAACTTTTTTTTAATTGTTTATGAACTCACGAGCCAGCTCGCGAGCCTTCCTTTTATTATAATATATAAATTTTATTATAATATAAATTGTTATAATAATAGTAATAATAATAATATAAAAGGAACGTATGAAAATTAGAAAAATATATACTTACATTGCATTATTTATTTTGTAATTTATTTTGTTATAATATAAATAATTTTTAATAATAAAAAAATAATATTAAAAAAAACTAAAATGAGAGCTAATTATGGGAAAAGGAGAATAGAAGGTGGAAAATGGAGTCAACTATCATACCCTCTCTCTCTCTCTCTCTCTCTCTCTCTCTCTCTCTCTCTCTCTCTCTCTCTCTCTCTCTCTCTCTCTATCTAGCATTTAATCAGCAAACAACCTTTATTTTATTTGGGCAGTGGTGTGTGCGTGTGCCAGTGTGTGTTGAGGAGTGTAGCTGGTAAGATTCTATTTTCATTTTTTAAATAATTAAATAAATAAAGGGCTTCTTCATATTAATTATGTTTCAGTGGAGTTTCAGTCTTATTCCCTGCTATAATATCATTGAAAGAGATTCTGTCTCAATTCATATCTCTCAGTCACACACAACAGAAGAACCAATATGAAAGAAAACCCTTTCACACAATTGAGTGCTGCATTCTTGATTTTGTAGTAAAACTACTCTTAACTTGGATTGGATATTTGATTGATCACTTTGCCGAAGAAACAAATCGAAAATCACCCCCCCCCTTCGTAAAACTATTCTTAACTTGGATGGGATATTTGATTGATCACTTTGCGGAAGAAACAAATGGAAAATCCCCCCCCCCCCCCCCTATTTTTTCTCGAAAAAAAAAGTCCGTTTCTTCAATAGTTTGAAGATGATGTCAGGATCACAAGATCAGCTCGAGATCAAGTTTAGGTTGACCGATGGATCGGATATCGGCCCGATAAATTATCCAGTTGCTACAAGTGTTGCTACTTTGAAGGAGAATATTATAGCTCAATGGCCTAAAGGTAAATTAGATCGAATATTTCGATTCCGTGTGTTGTCGTTTTAGATACATCTGGTAACATACATATTTGTTTTAAAACAGAGAAAGATAATTGTCCACTTACGGTTAAAGATATTAAGTTAATTAGCGCGGGAAGAATATTAGAGAATGCTAAAACCGTCGGAGAATGTAGGAGCCCGTTGTGTGATGTTCCAGGTGGTGTTACAACAATGCATGTTGTCGTTGTTCAGCAATTACAGGAGAAAGGTTCGATTTTTATCTTTTTTAGTAGTTGGACTCAATCGTTTTTTATTTTATTTTAATAATATTTTTTTAATCGAACAGAAAAGAAGTTGACGAGTGATGATCATAAGAAGAATCGATGTGTTTGTGTGATATTATGAGATGATTGCAGCCATTGATCGACACAATCAGTCAAGATTGAATACTCGCTTTTTTTTCTTTTTTTGTTTTATCCCCATTTTTGTGCAGATGAAGTTTCTGTGTCGGATATTGAATTATGAAGATAACAAAGACGATACTTACATGTATCGATGCTTGACCGAAACCTCGCAATTTATACCTCGTTTGGTTCTTGATTTGTAGATCAAGATTTGTTTTTCTCTATATATTGCTTGAATCTTGATTACAGCCCTTGTTATGGTGATTTTATCAACTTATATGATGACATATGATTATATATCTGATGTGTATTTCTTTGTGAGCGAGCCAATCGAAATCGAGATCGAGTTCTAGAAAAATCACAATTGGCTGAAAAAGAAGAATATATTCATCTTTGGATCATATTACATATTGCACCTAAAAAAAAACTCCGCATTTTTTCACAATCATCGTTTCCTCAAATTCTGCAGCATCAAAGCCCGAGTTTTGCCGTCGGGTTCAAGCCCGATCTCGCGCATTTTCGCGTACAATTTTCTTGCCAAATCAATCTTATTCCTCAAACACATACCTTGAATAGCTGCATTATACAGAGATCCATTTGGTGCAGACTACAAAACAATAACAAACATCACTATATTAATATACAAAACACAAAATCACGAAAGATCGTTTTTTTTTCTTTTTTTTGTCTTTTTTCCTCAAAAAAAAATGTACCTCTAGAATCTCCTCCACTTCATCCCAAAGCGAACCCCAAACACATCCTCTCACCAAAGAAAGCGAAGTGAAAATATCGGGAGACTTCTTTTCCCTAACCATATGTCCGTAAACTTCCAAAGCCATCTTCGGTTTTCTGGCAGCCTCACAAGCGCCAATAACAAGGTTGTAAGAAGTAACCGAAACACGAAAACCAGAAGCTTCCATTCGCCACATCAGCTGCATCGCCCTCTCCCACAATCCAAGCCTACGACAAGACATCAAACACGTGTTGTACACATGCACATTCAGCACAGAAGCATATTCCTTTTTGATGCCGTCGAATAGCAAAAGTGCATCCGCGGGCCTATTAGCCCGGTTCAATGCACCAAGAAGCGCGTTCCATGTGAACGCATCGGGCGAGTAACCCAACGAGCTCATCAGATTATAAACCTTAAACGCCAGCTCGACTTTAGCTGCTTTTCCGAGCGAGTTAATCAAAGCATTACAAGAAATTAAACTCGGCTTAATCTCACTCTTGAGCATACTTTGAAACACGTTTAGTGCCAAATCCCACTTCCCCTCTTTCGAGCATGCTCCGATAATAGCTTGCATTGCATCGTCACACGGGCTTAGCCCGTTTTGAACCATCTCGTGATACGCATCGAGAGCTAGTTCGTTTTGTCCACACCGCACAAATACGCAAATCAACAGACGGTAAGTGACAGCTGTCCCTACTAGGCCGTTGTCTTTCAAACTCGTCCATATTTTCAGAGGCGGGCCCCACTTGTTCGTCTTCGCGAATATTGCTATCATGGTGTTGTAGACGATTGCGTCCATGTGTTTCTTGTTTCTGACGTCGCTTTCGGATTCCTCAAAGATTCTCAATGCTGCATCGCAGCTCCGAAAACTGGCAACTGCTTTTAGAATTAAGGTGTACGTGTGCCCCGTGGCGATTTCTTTCGATTTCATGAATTCAAATACTTCCAAGGCATCTTCGATCCTCCGATTCCTTAAGAGGCACGAGAGCAGCGAATTACAAGCGTGTGCATTCGGTAGCAAATCGGAGAATTCCATTGATCTGTATAATGACAACGCGCTTCTAACTTTGTTCGATCTGCTGAGATTCAAAAGCCTGTTTGATAGTATCTCCTCGTCCCTTTCCTCCAAGTAATACATCTCATTCGAAGACTCGTCAAAGGTATTCTTCGAAGATACCTTCGGACGACTAATGAAATGATTTCGATCTTCCGAATCTTGGTTGGATAAATTACCCCAAGGTGGCGATATCTGCTGAGTGTGGTTTTCGCTAAAAGCTTCGTTTTCTTCGAAAAACGGTGTTCCTTCTTCACAAGCTGAATCAAACTCAAGACTTGCAACGCTACTAAGCTTTACACTTGAATCTTTTCGTTGCTCTACTGATTTACATAACAAAGAAGTTTGATTCTTGGCACAATTCATCTTTGTTCTTAATCCCCAATTGAAATACGCAGAAGTGATGAACTGAAAATCGCCTCTCAAATTATGCCTTGTTGAACAACAATCATACATGTTGAGCACCTCCGCCGCCATTACCATGTATATATATATACAGACAATCGTATTTGTATATACCAAAACTTGTAATCAAAATCCAAATTAGTTTTTTTTTAGCTCAACAAATTCTTCACTTTTGAGGAAGAAAGACTTGAATTATTGAATTCCGAAGAAAAATTCAGATTCCACTCTGGTATGAAAGATTTAAACATCTAAGAAAGATTGAAACTTTACCTGAAAAAATCATTCGGCATGAATGGGAAGCGTTTATCTGAAGAGTGGTGGAGTGAGAGGAAAATATAATCTTAAAACATGCCGAGCAATACGACGTCGTTTCAGGGTTTAATATCGTCTGAAAAACAGAAGAACAAAAAAAGGGAAAAATAAAAAAGCGAAACCCTCAAAATCGCCCAAAACCTAAAACCCCCGATACACGAAATCGAAATGGGTAAATCAATCTCTCAACATCGATAATTTAGTTTCTAATTGTGTTATTTACAGTGTGTTACCTGTTATTAATGGCGGATTTTTTGTTGATTGCAGATGATGAAGTAGAGAAAGAGGGAAAGAGAAAAAAGGCGACGATGGAGGGTGTTGCGTCACTAGCACTTTTGCCCAACGGCTCTATTTCCGGCCACTTTATTCATCTTCCCCACTCCATTTGCTATGGCCTCCATGGAACTGGTACTATTTTTTTATTTTTTTAAATTTCATTTTTCTGCTCTTTGATTTTGAATTTATTTATTTATTATTCGAGTTTTCTCAGTGTTGAAATTTTGCATTTTCTTTTTCGTATTTTTACGGGGAACAGAGCTCGAGTGTGAGAGGGAGTGCAGCCATGGCGAAGACTACCGGTTGATCAAGCTCAGTATAACAGATTATAACGTTAGTTAGTTTCGTCTTTCTGTTTACTTCCGCCTTCCGCTGCTTTCGTAAACACGCATTTCTTGTTGTTTTTTGTCCTCGTTTGAAATAAACGGAACTTGATTGACGTATGAATTGTGATTAAACTCAGAGTAAGAAAGAAAGAAACGTTGTGGTCGAGTGCAGAGGGCACGATGCTGCCAAGATATGTAACACTGATCATGCCCACGGGTGAGTAATTTACGGAACGTATTGTCTATATATATATATATGTGTGTGTGTGTGTGTGTGTGTGTGTGTGTGTGTATTCAAGGGGTTTTGATTTGGTAACAAGGTGGCAAAAGGATGTAGTCGGTATGGTTGAAGAGAAGAAGCATGAGAAATGCAAGGTTTCGGTTACGTTCGAATGTGAAACGTTGAAATCTGATAAAGCAGCCGAGGACCATCTCAGCAAATTCATGCCCAAGTTAGTCGGCATGGATGCTGTCGGTAAATTACTAAATTTACGACCACTTCTGTTTTCTTAGGAGTTCGTTTTCTTGAAAATATAGTAAAAAAAAGTGTAATTAACTTGTTTTTTTATTCGAAATGTAGCTTGGTGTCAAAAAATGTTCTTGATTCATTTTATGTAATTCTTAACACGGAAAAATTCGTTTGCAGTTAATATTGGCCCCATGACTATCACTGGGTTGGATTTTGATGCAGAAACCGAACACGAGTGCACCGAGCAGAACGATTGACAGCAAAAACCCGATTTCTGGTTTCTGTTTGAATGTTACATGTATGTATACATATGATCATTTATTCATTTATGATTATTACGAGACGTATAATCGATAGTACTTTTTGAACGACATGTATTGGGTTTTTCATAGATGTCATGAACAAAAAATTACAACTCACTCTGATGCTTCATCTGCATCAGTATCGGAGAAGGGCAAAAGCGTACAAACACCCATCACATGCCCGTTAAGACACACGTAACACTCGATACAATCTTCGTAAGCACCGAGCCTCCAGCTGGCGCTGGGAGGCACCATCTTCGCCGCCACCATATCCCACATCTTCACCTTACAGTAGGGACAAACCTCCGTCGGATGGAGCGGGGCCCGCTTACCGATCAGCATTTTCTTGACCCTCGTATTCGCGAAAGACTTAAATACCCCCCGAAAGAATCCAATTTCCTCTTCGCCCCCTTGGTCAAGATGGTCGCAAGAATCGGACACATATAATACATCGTTTCTGCACTGCGGTAATAAAAAGCTCTTCCCCGATGTTCTAGAAAAACGGGGGCGAGGTACAAAGTGACTAGGTATGGTTTGAATATCGTTGAATAGTAATCCATCTTCGTTATTACAATTATTACCGGAACAACAAATGAGGAGTTTGCCGAGTGCTCTCCAATTGCCGTCCATGATGTGGGTCCCACTCGAGTGTAAATCGAGGATCATTTTCGGAGCCCGTTTCGTGCAGAACTCTTTCCACAGGACCCGTTTCGCGAGATCTTCGAACCATTTGCACGTGCGAGAAAGATTTACGATCGATTTAGGGTTCCAGTTTAAATGATTGAAAACTAAGAATATCACTTCTTCTGTGATGTGGCCTTTTGTGCAAAGACAGGTCGATGAGTGCACGCAGCGGTGTTGCTTTGTCGGAACCATTACGGTACTTTTCACCTGGTAATGGAATTATAAATCATGATCAAACTCTTAGTACAGATTTACTTGGAGAAAAAAAAAAAAAAATAAAAAAAAAAAAAAAAGATCAACATAACATAAAACAATGATAACCGGTGAGTTGATAAACCGAAACCGAAATCGAAACCGAACCTTTGAGGAAGAAGTAGAGATATATGAGATTGTTCTAACAAGAAAAGAGAAACAAGAATATAAGGATTAGGCATGTAATATAAAAGGCCAAAACTTTGAAGCAGACAAAACTGTGAAGTCACCTATATGGTGATAACGTGCAAGAAATACCGAATACCCTTTTTTTTCTTTATTTATTAGGGTAACCTACCGCTGCAACCCTGAGGTAAGGTCAAATTACGAAAATCTCTATCATGTTTGGGTAATTACAATGAACCCCCTAAACTATGAATCTTCTTACACATCCACCCTTATGGTATTAATTTCAACATAATCTTCTACATTCAGTGGAATGTTGTCTAGTTTGTATATGTTTTGGGCAAGAAATGTAGTTTCTGATGCACCACAATCTGATATTTACAAGTCAAGAGACACATTTTACGATCATCTTGTTTCAATAAATGGAGGTCGAATGTGATAAAACGGGTACAAATAGGAGAATATTCCACATAGCCTAGAAGATTCCACTAAATCTGACACCGCAAGGGTGGACGGGTAAAAAGATTCATAATTGTAGGGTGGTTGTAATTACCCAAACATAAGGGGGTTTTTCGTAATTTGACCTTACCTCAGGGTAACCGTAATTTACCCTTATTTATAATTTTTTTTTTATCAGAGACAATTCTTGACTTGTTCCTGAGATATTTTGCTCAGTGATGTTGCAAAAAGCCAAATATGCGAGTCAGGAAAGTGGTTTTTTCTGGAAATTGCTCATCTATGACGATATATTAATATGCATGTATCTATCTATATACATGCATACACATATTAATAGTGTTTGTGTTGTATATGCATGTATCTATATACATACACACACATATTAATAGTGTTTGTGTTGCAGGTGATCAGAGCTCTTCCTTTAAGAATTTATCATTTTAATCTATAAACATAAACTATTTACAAACTTAATACAGAGAGTGATTTATTATTTAGAAACTTCCTGCATTTTCTGTTAATTACAGGGGAAAATAAACAATCATCTATAATGTAATTTCAAGGCTAGCTGAAATACAAACATATATATATGTATATATATATATATATATATATATATATATATATATATATATATATATATATATATATATATATATATGATATAACTCGATGAAGTTCACCGATTGCATCGTACGAACACAAACCGTGCTAACACATCTCAACAATTTCAAAGAAACCGCTCTCTGTTTATTTACAAGATTTCCATATCCATCACAAACACACACTACAACAAGCATCCATGAACCTTAAACTTGTCTTGCAAAAGACATCTTCAAACCAGACAAAGCAACTAGAAAACCAACACGAAGAAAAAAAAAAAATCTGTTACTGTGTTAAAAACCGAAACAAGCATATCCGGAAATTCACAAAGTCAAACTCAGCAACTCAAGGAAGGCCAACTACATATAGTTTTCCCTTCTCCCTCTTCCCCTCGGTCTAAAAAATCCTAAGAAAGAAGAAAGAACAAGCATAACCTACTATCCAACATGACCGCCATTGGCCGCTGAAGAAATCTACATGGCGCATATTTGGCAGTATTAGGAACTTGCAAATATCACTCCTTTATAACCCCCACACGTATTATTCACCTAAAAAAGTTGCTCTAAATTGACAGGAAAAAAGAAAAGATAACGAGAAATTTTTCACCGCTCAACCGATAGCCTGCATAGAAGGTTTCGTCTCTTGTAGGGAAATCACAGTTTCAAAAGCTCCCACAAGGGCTCTAACCTTACTTATCCTACTCTCGACAAGCTTACTCGCAGTTTCTTCGATAACATTATTGAATAAACCTTGACCGTCTTTCTTGCCCTGCACATCTTGATGCTTTAAGACGACCTTTTCAGACGAAAGTTCTGCACCAGATGCAGCATCGCTGAGTCCAGCCTTTTTCAAGATTCTCCTCCTCAAAGCACCCTTGCCTTCTTCTGCCCCAACGATTCTTGCCCTTCTAAATCTGAGTTTTCTAGGGCCGCTATTGTCCGACTGAAGGTCGACTACTTTCCCACTTCTGAACTTCAACTTCACAGGAGAGCTGTATTTTTCTTCAGAAACAACCACCCCCCTAGTCTTTTTCAGAGATTTCTTTTGAAGATTCTCTTTTACAGGTGGTAGTTTGCCGATCTCCAGCGACTCGTTGCTGTCAGAGATTAATCCATCTCCACTGTACTCGATCTCTCCATTTTCTTCTTCTTCGTAAGACGACAATGATGAAGTCTTTCCGTGAGACAGTGATTTGGCAGATGATGTAGATGGAAGTGACGAATTGGCATGATCATTGAGTTTGGACTGCAGGACACTGTTCTTAGTTTCTATCTTGATGACATGCAAGGTTTTCTCGGGAATCTTCTGATTTGTGGATGTCTTGGTCTTGATCCTGCGTATCCTAGTTTGAGCCGTCAATGGCAACACCAATTTCGGGTTTCTGGTTCTTCCTGTAATATTGTATGCTGTCTTGATGACAGGAACTTTACGGGACAAAATAGCAGTAGTAGGTTCCGGTACTTTCTTTGCAGATTTGATTGATGCTCTCGTATTTTGGCCCGTTTCCTCATTACTATTTCTTTTCCCTTTCCCACGTGTGTCATTTGAATAGTCGGATGAAGATGATGGTTTAAGCTTAACAGGCTTCATAGCAGTGGGATGCTGTTTGGGCATATAAGTTGTCTTTTTCTCAGCTCTTGAGACTTTATTATCTGTGGAAGAAGAACCTTGTTTTACTCGACCTTCGATCTTTTTAGATGGAAAGGATACACTTTTGACAAGTTCAGGGGGATCTGGTGAAGCAAGATTCTGAGTTGGCAAAATGGTCTTACTATTATTAACAGGTGAAATTTTCTGTGGGGAAAAAGTTTTGGCAACGGGAGAAATTTTGGGTTTTCGCATATAGGATTTAGTAATAGGAGAAGGCAGGTGAGGTGAATGGTTTTTGGTATCAGTTGAAGTCTTGTCGTTCTTCACTGTCTTTTCCTTATCCAATGATGTCTTGGGTTTTCGAGAATAGGATTTCGTACCAGGAGAAGAAACGTCAGGTGAACGAATTTTCTTGGATTTAGTACCAGGAGACGGAAGGACAGGTGAACGAATTTTGGTATCTATTACAGGCTGGTTCCTCACTGTTTTTTCCTTGTCCAAGGATGTCTTGGGGTCTCGAGAATAGGATTTGGTGTCAGGTAAATGGTTTTTGGTCTCCGTCTCGGAATTTTCATAGACAACCTTTTCCTTCTTTTTGTCACCAGAAACCGTAATCTCCACAGTATACATCTCACTGGACAAAGATTTTGCAATTCTTCTTCGTAGGGGCTTCTTTGCCTTTTCAAACGAATGTTTTCCTCCGTATTTACACAAATCATGGCAAGAACCAGTGGAAGCTCTGAGATAATGAGGAACCACGTTCCGACCGCTGTTGACGGAATCTGATTTGTCGCTTGAATTTCTCGTTGAACTGTCTCCAGCATGATGGGAACCAATGGATGCTATGTTAGAGCGGACATGCGCATTGTGTCCACTAATCGGAGATTCCGAATTTGCAGCAGAATTTTTGCTTATTATGTCCTTGCTTTCCAATTCAGTTTTTTCCGGAGTTAACAGTGAATCGATAATTTCTTCGGCCATGGAAAACGTAGAATCCTACAAACAGAAGATGCATACGAATAAGGAGATGTGATTGCACTACATAAACCCAATATATGCTAGATGATCATTAATAATACTTTGTTCCTGGTCTGTACACAAAAGCATCCATGAAAAAAACAAAAAGAGATCTTGATCTGGTTATTGTTAATAATCTCTATCGAATGTAGATAAATTCCCAACAAAATGGGAAAAAACGAAAGCTTTCCGAATTTACCTACACTCAACCTAAATAACATTTCCCATCATAAAGCAGTCAATCACAAACACAAGCACTTTACGACCTCTTCGAATCCAATCGGCGGAAAAACGAAAACATAGAAACAAAATTTCCAAAACATAATCGGAATCATAACCAAATTAATTAAGCGTTACAGGAAAAGCCAATTACCAATTTGAAAATCTCCCAGAAGACTTTGCAAAAAAAAACAAATTATAAATCAATCAAACACCAATCACAGGATCAACACAACAAAAATCAAAAATCAGAACGGAATCTCTGTTCCTCTAAATGAAGGAGAATGCTGCATCAACAGACAAACAATTAACAAAACAGATGATCCACAATTCATAGACACAGAAAAGCCGGTTATTGAATGCTGCATTTAATTGAGGGGGCATTAAAGAAACCCTAGAATAAAACCGCGTACCTTTTCGTTTTTCCCTCTTTTTTTTTTTTTTTTAATGTCGACCTTTTCTTCTTTACTGCTTTACCGCAAAGCAAACGAAAAGCCCTAAGGGAAGAAATGATGAAATAATTCAAAAGGAACAGAGGATTAGTATATAATCAATTAATTTATTCAGCCATTTTTTATATGATGATTTTGAGATATGATCTCGAGATCGTGCAAGCAACGCATGTGAGATTTGGGTGGGTTCTAGGGAGGTGAAGATGAGTCCCCTTTGTATTACTTTCCGCGTTTTTGTTTGTTATACACACAATCTCTGTTTCCTAGAGAGAGAAACAAGAGAGAGAGAGAGATAGAGGGTTTATTGTGCGTGTGAGAGAGAGAAAGGAGGAGAGAGAGAGAGAGAGAGAGCACCGGCGGGAGGTGGGAATAAGCTTTTAGAAGGTCGGCGCCATTTCTTCTTGTTCCGCGTGAAGGTGATACATTGTAATTATGTGGAGTTATATAATAAAAATGTTACTCAAATATATTTCACCTATAGTAATAATTAGTCTAATAAAATCATATTCATAATTCATTTGACAATTAAAAAAAATAATTGAGATAGTCAAAAATGAAATCCTATAGTAATAATTAGTGCAATTTCAATTGAAAAGGGGTGTCAAGATTATACACTTTTTTATTGTATAGTCAAATATATCATGTATTTTGCTTACTATTATTTCACCTAAACAAATCCAATTTAACCCCCAAAACAAAATTCCAGTCACTTGTCCGCGGCGTGCACTCACGCGCCACCTGGTGCGATTAGAAGATGCTATAAAAAATCAGAGTAGTTGCACCACCCCAACAAAGGTTGAGCTTTGACAGTTTATTCAATTTTGTTGGGGTTGTTTTTGAAATATTTTATCAGCAGTTGGGCTCATCTAACTATAAATAAACATTTTTTTTCATGGCAAATTACTATCTCCTCCTTTAAGTAAGGTTAAATTACGAAAAAAAAAAAAAAAAACATCTTATTTGAGTAAATTACAACAATCCCCCACAATTATATATTTTCTACATGTCCACTCTTACGGTATCAATTTTACCTACTGAATGAAGGTTTTCTTGTAAGACAATACATAGTTAATGGGTGATTACAATTACCCAAACAAGATGGGAGTTTTCGTAATTTAATCGTACCTCAAAGGGTGTGACCGTAATTGACTTGCATTGCTTTTAATTTGATAAATAATTTGTGTGTTATTTTATAGAAATATTTAAAAGGGAAGGAGGGGGCATAGGATTCTATTCCTTTCACTACTTTTTGCACCCCCTAAATCAAAGTCCCCATGCTTCATATTTAGCATGTTATTTCCCACAAGTCAAGTCATCATTTCATATGATAACAAAATAACTATGGCTCTTCTCTCTCTCTCTCTCTCTCTCTCTCTCTCTCTCTCTCACACACACACACACACACACACACAGAGACATATTTTAGTTGGACCAGTTGGTAGATGAGATTGTCAATCTACCATAACCCTCCACCAAAAAACAAAGATTTAATTATCCACAATTTGCCATAATTGAAGCTCAATAGACAACTTGCTATTACCCTACTTTGCTTCCACTACCCTTAAAGCAAAGTTATCGAATATTCGGTTGATCTAACCGAACGAGGAAGACAAAGATAATGTCGAAAGATTCTACATCAATACATTTTCATGTAATTGCACAGTCAAATTGATAATCAAACTATTCGGTTTAATGATTATACGGTATTAATTTATTCAAAAAATATATATATATAGACTAGACGTATCTACAAAATTTACCGGAAAAAAAAAAGGGCCGTACTTGATGAATTGCAGTTTATAATCATTTGTTGCGACCCGAGACGGTCTTCTTCACAGCTCCAACCGAGACCAAGAACTGATCGAGAGACGATAGTGTCTTCATATCGTCTGGTGGGAAATAGCTGGCGGCTTTTCCAAGAAGGGAAGTGAATAGAAACGACAGCGAAGGGCGTGTAATATAGCGCTCTTCTAGAAGATCATCAAGAAACGCAAACGATGCTAGAAAATCGGATCTGCTTGCGTTGATCGGTGCAGCAAAATGTGCAGGGATTATTCTCTTGAATTTCCAATCCCGCGCAATTCGATCTATCCAATCTTTCACCTGAATTTTTTTTCCAACGAAAAATTAAAAGATGAGCATCATTGTATCGAAATTCGAACAATGGACAATAATACGAATGAATTCATGACACAGAAAGAACTGTGTAAATATCAATGCAAAGCACTAGTAGTTTCACATGTTATGAAAACAGAGGTGTAGATTTATTACAGCATATTTTAATTTCGTACGAGGTTGTCAGAACTTGCCTTTTCAGGTACTTTGCTGAAGACAAGAGTCTTAACAATGGGCGAGACAATAAGCTTCTGCGACATCTGAGAAAAGCTAGCGTTCGGCTCCAACAGATTTGAGGGGCCAAGAAACAAGATTTGGAGGACCATTCTTTCCCATCCTGTATTATCGGAAAGTGAAATATGTCAGCATTTTAAGACAAGACACTTTCAGGAACATAGTATGTATTTACCCTTTTGTCTGTTCATTTTGTTGTCGACAACTGGTTCGTCGGATACTTCCCTTCCTTTACTAAGAATTCTGACAGCCAAACCATTCTTTGCAGATGCCAACAAAGACTCGTTGCTAATGCATTCGGGCGGCTGCATCGGAACGTAAATGACAGCATCTGTCACAAGCAGCGTCCTTGTACGTTTATGATAAAACGCCACCTCAACGTATGGTCCAATTCCTTAAAAAAAAAAAAGAGAGATAATATATTATTAAATAGAGTAACTAAAACTCGAGTTAGTGAATGTGATAACTGATAAGTGCAGTACCAACTTCGGGAGAGCTCAAGACTTTCTGTTCGATTTCGTCCGCAAATGGGGTCGACAAGTCTTCGTCTTGCAATGTTTTGGAGCGGAAAATACCGAAAAATTCGAGGGGCAAATTTAGGGGCCAACTCCACTGACGCGGCGCCACCCATACTTGAGCTTGAGGAAACTTTCTCGAAAATGGGCCGACGAATATTTTGTGTTCGTACGCAAATGTAGGCAGGATTATATATTCCACCGGAGCATCTAATTCTTTCACAAGCTGCAAAACAAGAACCATTATTACTTATTTGTAAATAACACCATTGAAAGATTGTTATATTATATATACATATAATCGAAAGAAAATCGACATTGACACGAGTACCTGGATGCACTCTTTGGTTGGAGCGATAGGGGCGTGGACCCACAATCCGCCCGATTTCAGTTTGATAACCGTCATTCGTATGTTTGTGGAAACGCTACTGAAACCGAGTGCTTGTTCTTGTTCGAATAACCATATGCTATCTTTCACAGCCTGAAATTCTAACAGATCAAACAGTTGGAAGTTTGAACTGGCCCATAAATTAATTAATTAATAATTACATCTTTCATTTTTACGAACTGGGCCAAAAATTCAAGGGAAAATCAAAAGAATTGAGATATTCATATTTTGCACAGAATTAACCAGCAACTAATTTTGTAATTAAACCAGGCAACGGACTAACCTCGTATCTTTGGGTGCGGCGGTTGAGAAAGGGGCCGAGGGGGAAGGGGAATCCGGTAAAGTTGAAGTAGAACCTTCCTCCGCCGCTAGCCTCGCCGTTGGCGGCGGCGGTGACCACCAAACGGACATCGTTTCTATCTCTGCTTCTTCTGATGGGTTTCACTTGGAAGCAAAGACCCTTCAACTGCACCGCCGCGCTAAGGAAGCTGGAATTGAATTCCGGCGAACGGAACGGAGAACATTTTGGTGAAGAAGCAGCAATGGCCGCCGCCATTTTCTCCTCCGACCAAAAATTAATCGAACAAAAAGCTCAGTCGACCCACCGGATAATATGAAATAATAGTGTGGATTTAGGACTGGACACGTGGACGAACTAACTTCGATCTATCCTAGTTGGAATTTTCTGCGGACCACAGTAATATCCAGTGAAAGTAATTATTTTTCTCCAACTTATCGAATTAATATTCAAATTACGAAAATCGCCCTCTCGTTTGGATAATTACATCTACCCCATTTAACTATGAATCTTCTTACATCTCCACCCTTATGGTGTTAAATTCAACATAATCATCTAAATTACGTGGAATGTGCTCTAGTTTATACTTACAAGTCAAAAAACACATCTTATGATCGTTTTGCTTCAAAATGTAGAGCTCGAATGGGATACAACGGTTACAAAAGTGATAATATTCCATATAATCAAAAAGATTCCACTAAATTTGAAACTGCAAGGGTGGACGTGTGTAAGAAGATTTATACTTGAGGGATGGTTGTAATTACCCAAACAGGAGGGAAGTTTTCGTAACGCAACCATACCTCAGGGGTGGTTGGTGGTTGTATTTTACCCTAATATTTGTTAAAATGGAGTTTTTGCTCATAAAATTTATAATTTTATAATATAATTGAAAAAAGTAATATAAATATTAGGCTCCCGTTCCGGTTCAACAATTTTATGAACCTGAACCGAACCTTACTACCCGGCTCCAGTTCCGGTTTGGGTTAACCCGATTCCAGTTCCGGTTAACAAAAACCGTGGTCAGGTCTACCTAAAACGAAAGGAAATTCTTCAACTTAAAAATAATACATCATTCAAGAGTCTTAATTGATAAAATAAAAACATAATCAAATCACTACAAAAGAACATTCATTCATGTTCTTGGCCTAAACTACAGTTATTAACAGCCAAATACAAAGATTTAACATTTAACTTACATGTTTCAAAATCCTGAAACTGTAGAATTTCACACAGCTGCTGAGGTCAGCAAAAATGTGGGGGTTTCGACAAAGCACCAAGTATTACGCGACGATCTCCCTTACGAGCCAATCCAAGCTCGGATAAGCAAAGCACAGAATCGATAATGAAGGGAGAGCAAACGCAACCGTAATGAACAAGTACAGTGCCAAAATTGCTGCGCTGGCAGGTACCACGTACAAAACGATGAGCAGGAAAATAATCACAAGTGGGAACTTCGAAGTCAAATGAACGAAGAAAACGAGCGACTTCTTGATCGAAGAATGCAGCCTTTCGAACTGACTGCCATTATTAACCGACACCGATGATTCAAAATCATTACCGTAATTATTCCCACTCCTACGGTTAATACTACTCCCCGTAAAGCTTCCCGCTTTTATCGTGCTCGGTGGACAAACGGCTTGGTGGTCCCCACAGGCGGAGGAACGGGATTTCACTCTATCTCCGTTCATGCTCTCGAGCATCCAAAGGAGGAAGAAGTTTTTGCGTGGGAATCTTAGATTCCCGTAATACACCAACCGGAGTGATAAGAGATTGCACCACGGGCAGGATATAAATAGTGGGAGCTGGAGGGGTAAAGTTGGAAATTTCAAGGCGGCCCATTGTAGTCCTATGATGCAGTTTTTGCATAGGGTGTGCCCACACCATAAAACGTACGGTATATTTTCAACGAGGTTGAATGATTCGCAGCATATTGGACATTCCATACCGTCGTCTCTGCTCGTGAGTGAAGAAGCCTCGTCATCCGAGCAATCGGCTGAATCTTGTCTTGGCTTCGATGTATTGTTTTTCAAGGCCATGTTTCCAGCTATACAGCTTGATGCGAATTTCCACATCTTTGCAAACTACCTAGGATCAATCACAGCATGTGATCTTCAAATCTGTTATGTGGCAGAGAGACTCCCTTCGGTTCGTAAGAGGTGAAAACAACGGATAATGTTAGATAAGGCGGAATTAAAAATTCAGTCGACAAAGTTTTTGGCGGGTTCAAAGGAATTTAACATATTTCTTCAAACATGATTCTGTAAAGCAGTAAACTTCAGGATAAAAAATACGAAGGTGAATCCATTACTTGTCCATTGCCATAAAAATAACTATGTAATGCTTGAGACTAATTCCATTAGAGAAAATAGAGTAATCGGTTGAAAGAAATGCCAACATATTACAACCCAGCTTCTCACAATAAATATGGTATTTTTAGTTTTACAATTCTTTGGAAACCGACGCCAATGAAGAACAATCATAAGAGAATTTGGAGCACGAAAGTCGAGAATTGTATTCATATCATCTTTTAGATGACGATAATAATTCCCACTGTATGATTCATAATGACGGTAACTTTTCTTTTAAAAAAAATCCATACCCAAGAACAACTATCTACTTAACATGTAAACATCTTCGGAGCAGCTATATGTAGATTGGAATTCGGAAGAATCAAACGACCTAAGTTTATCTGAGAATAGCATGCATAACTATAACACACAAACCGAAGTTGATATACGGATTTTGCATTTTCTATTCATTTCACTCCACAAGATCGAATTTTATACAAAATGATAAAATCGAATACCAACCCTCAAACGAGATTTAGTCGAATGATGTGCATTTATTTATCTACCTTTGCTAGAAAAATCTTCAGCAGATCCCCTTCGAGTAATTTCCTATCATCGAAAACCTAACTTTTTTCAATTATCAAACCCATAATTAAATGAATCATCATTAATCATCCATTAGCATTACATTCATAGTCAATCAAAAAAAAAAAAAAAACTGCACAATTCAGATTAGCATATTTCAATGATTAAACTTACATTTGCTAATCAAAAATCTATAAACACTGTTATTGCTTCTGTAGCTGAAATTATGAAAACTAATTGCATAATTTATAAACAATGAACCCAAATCTTAAGGATTCTAAATCAATCAACAAAACAAATCCGAAATTAAGAAATTCCGAAACATCGAGAATATGAAATAATGAATCTGAAAAACAGTTCGAACGAAGACGGAGCAATTACCGATTGATCGGAGGAAGCAGGATAGATGTGCTTCTCACTGTATGTTACAGAAAAAGACAAAATAGAGTAATCGAATACCCCACAAACTCTCTCTCTCTCTCTCTCTCTCTCTCTCTCTCTCTCTCTCTCTTCTCTCTCTCTCTCTCTCTCTCTCTCTCTCACACACACAGTACGTGTTTTGGAGCTCCGATGTGACTTGTGAGTTGTGAGGCTGAGTTTCAAAACCCAATCACGCCGGCTGCATTTTCCCTTTTTCCCTTTTTCTTTTTTTATTTTTATTTTTATTTTTATTTTTCAATTTTTTTACTCTTTTTACTTTTTTTGTGGGCCCCTTTGTCTTATTTGAGATTTGAAAACTTGGAACGAACGGCCCAACTGTTAAAAAGTGTCGGGCCTAAATTTGTAAACCGGCTTAGAGATTGTTTTGCTAAGCTTTAAAAAAAAAAATTATAAAATGTTTAATAGCTTATAAGCTCTTTCACAGTGCGTGATATTTTTTTTATAAAAAACTCGTACAAATTCAAAAAGTTCAGAATTTTTTTTTTACAAATTTGAAAATACATATTCCACTTTTTTGGTTAAGATTTTATAATGAGTAAAAGTAGCTTATAAAATCATTATTCAAACACTTTAATAATTAATTATAAAACTAAAATATAAAGAGCTTATCAATTCTTAAAATTGCTTGTCCAATATAAGAGTTTATCGGCTATTTAAAATTAATTAGTTTAGCCAAACGAGCCCTCGGACCCAAACACGAAATTAATTCTGAAAAAAATCAATTTGTATTATACATTGTACAATCTGAAATGATTTACGCGGCAGCAAAATTACGAATGTCGTTCACAATAGTCTTCTTTTTCTCTCTCTAAAAATCCTCGAATCCACCCAAACCCCAAAAACCCCCAAAAGCCCCAAAATTCAGAAAAACCCTCAACTTCTCTCACAAATCCTCCCAAATCCGAAAATCTCGTCAATCTAAGAGGTGATTAATCATCTAAAGTAGTTACATATATTGAATTAGTAGTTAATCATGTGAAAATCCCCGGAAAATTACAATTTGGGGCTGCTTTTAGTATTGGGTTTTCGAATTTTCCACGCCCAAAATGTGTGTGGGAAAGCAGTTTTCACGCCTAAACCAGCGTGGAAACTGCTTTATCACGCCCATTTTGGGCGTGGAAAATTATTATATGTAAATACGTCTCTATTAACAAAATTGCCGTAGCCTAGTTGGTCAAGCGTTTCTTTTATTTCACCATAGACCCGTGCTCGAGATGGTAGCAATGCCTTTTTATTATTTTTTTGCCTGGTATAATGAAATAAGTAATTACAGTTAAAATAAGAACTTGTTATCAAATTGGTTGTAGCCTAAATAGTTAGGCAAGTTGGTTCGTCCACATTAATACCCATGCTCGAGTCCTTGTAGTGGCACATTTATATTATTCTTTTTTATTAAAACATAGACAGCATGCGCGCCCAAGAACAAAAACGAACAAATTTTACTTTATTGGGATCCGTATCTTGCAAATCGCTACAATAACATGAGTTATGGAACGATTTATAATAAAAAAACTATTAAAAATAAAATTGTAGAAAGAGAAAGATAAGTAGAGAGTGAATTTTTTAAACCTTTCGTAATTCGTAATTTTGTTACCGCAAACATCACCTCCCTTGTACAATATATCCATATTCCATGGTAAACGATGACCATTTTTTTTCTGGTCACGTGGTAGGGAAAATTATTTCTTGTCTTCATAAAGAAAATCCATAAATAAATAATTAATTAATTAATTATGACAAATTATTTGAAATAGAAAATCTTCTATATTCGGTGTTCTTATATATATAGTAAATTATTAATTAATTAAAAAGAAAATGGACTTGACATCAGAGTTGTACTTTAGTTGGACTTGCACATGCATTCTGACATTGTACGTTCACAGTGCGTGGTCTTCACGCACCGCCAATTCATAAACAAAATATCTTCAACTGTTCAATGAAAATGTTTTTATTATTATTTTTTTTTTCTTATCCGTGTAAATTCTAGAAAAAGAAAAAACAAGTGTGCTTATCAATTTCACTTTATTTCTCATTTATTCGATTTTATGGAAATTGGAAAAAGTTTAAGGTCCATAAATTAATAATCTCGTTTAAATAATAATTTTTTTCATTCCCAATTCCGTAAAAAAAGTACTACGTTATTGTAATATTATTGGTTCAATAATTTAATATTTCGCTAATTTAGTAGATTTTATTAGTTTCGAGTGTATTAATTTATAAAAGTTTAACTGTACTACTACTATTTTGTGATGCTAATTTCACTTAATAAAAAATTATAAAAAAAAACAGATAATTATATTAACTTGTCTATTATAAACAACCTTAATACTAATAAAATACTCAATTAATTTCTCAAATCAACATAATTATTTTTATTTTATTTATGTGGTGTACGGAATGGGATTAGAATAAGATGACCAGGCAACTGTCTGTTTTAACGTGACAGCCCCCACATGATATATATATATATATATATATCCCCTAATATATGTACTAATAAAATACTCAAAAAACATTTTATTTTTATTTTTAGAAAAAAAAAAGAGTATTTTTCAATGACGTGTAAATGATATAAAATTGCTATAGATTAAAGAATATTCCTCTAAATATATATACAAAGTAGGAACATTCACTTTTTCTTATGGAATAGAAATTAGATACAATACTATTTTTATACTATTGAAAATAAATATTGCAATAGATTGTTTTGTAAAATGTCCAAAATACCTACATGTGTAGATTGACGTTATTCGAGCCGCCTCGATACGAAGATAAGTTACGAGTACGATCTACTCTACTGATTTAAACCGGCCCAAAAGACAACTCATCTACAATTAACAAAAGATCAAACTTATTTGACCCCGCAAATTAGGTTTTAGATAGTTCAATCGATCCAATTATAAATACACACGGCATGTATTATTTTAAGGTACATGATCTAGATGGATCTTGTTCACTTGAATTTTGTAAATAAACTCGTGAAACATTAAATTTGTATATTCTTTTTTGTAATATAGCATAAAGCAAACAACATGTAAAAAAATTAACCTTGGTTGCATAATATATCAAGTGTGGGCCACCAAGTACATTTCTTGTTACAATCTCAATAACAAAAAAATGGCCCAATAAAACCCATTGCTTTTTTTTATTATTATTATTATTATTAAAAAAAATTTATTATTATTAGTATTATTATTATTATTATTATTATTATTATTATTATTATTATTATTATTATTATTATTATTATTATTATTATTATTTTAGTTTTTCTCGATCAAAAGTAGTGGTTCTAAATCGATGAAATTAGAAAAATGAAGGGCCCTAATGTTTGGCATATACCTTGATCAATGTTGATGAATTATTTTCAAGAATATGTCAGTAATATATATATATATATATATATATATATATATATATATATATATATATATATATATATATATATATATATATGAATTATTATTGTTAAACATCCCACATGTGACATGCCCATCAAAATTTATATGCGTAGACATGGAAATCACTAGTGGCCAATAATTGTATAGCCCTTTTGAGTTGGAGTTTTAGACATTATAGACTTTGTAGGGTATTCACGGTTTTAGATGCTACACCTGATTATATACACTGAATGAGTTTTAAGTATCGAAGTGATTATAAGATAATAACTCATTAAGTACATATATACATTAGTATATGATTATGTGTTAGAAAACCACCGATCGTATATATATGACCAGGTGCAACATCGAATCCCTCAACATTCACAAGAGAGATAAAAAAAGAAATCGGGGATATATTGCTTTGTGCTAACACGTTTTTTCTTCCACTAAATTCGAGGGTTAATTCATATGACAAGTTTAATTTTTTTCAAGGCGTCGAGTGAATTGAAATACTGAATACTCTTAAAAATGTTGGAATACGTGAAATAAATGGGGTTTAACTTATCCAAATGAGAACGATCGAAATTACAAAAAATGAGATTTTTTTTTAACATCCATCACGAAATTGCGAAAAGAACAAAAAACATTTTAAAATCGGATTTGAAGATTTAGAATTTATTATCAAGTATGTCAATAATCTTCAAATATTATGCCATGGCCATGGAATCATCAAGAAATATTTGGCACGATTATAGGTAGGCAAACGAAGAAAGCTTTGAAGGGTACGATTGATTCACTTGTTTTTCAATAATCTTCAATTATATATATATATATATATATATATATATATATATATATATATATATATATATATATATATATATATATATTATCTAATTGTTTGAATGTAAGTACAATTTGGTAAGGCAAGTACTTGTCGTAACAATCGTATACTATTACCAAATAAGGAAAGTGAAAAGCATATATATGAAATCTTACGTACTTAATTTCTATTTCAACGTCCCTAAAATGATTAGCAAACAATTAAATATTGTAAGTATTATTAATCTATTTAATCTCACTGACACTAGAAGATTCTGATGGAATGCAATGGTTGAGTAATAAGAAAAAATGAGATTTTTATTATTTTGTGTATTTATATAATTTAAGGGCTTGTTTGGTTAGAAAGATTATGCCTTTGATATCCTTAATAAGTTATCGTGTCAACCAGCAAAGAGAGCATTTTTATTGGACGTCCCGAAATTCGATAAAATAATTGAGTTTTTCAATTATATCCTATTCTTGTTTTTTTTTATATCTTCTTTTCTTCTACACAGTGTTCAAATTTATTACTTCACTTATCAACAACAATCATGTAGCAAAATTCAATTCGTACGGACATCTGCTGACTGTGATATTTAATTTCTCTAATTTTTAATTTAATTTAATTTTATATATATAAATAATAAATTCAATTACCCTTTCTAGAGTACTTGTCTTGTGTTCTTCCTTTTATTTTCTGTGTGCAATTTTACACATCCATGGTTTCCCTGATCCATTCGAGATGGCTAATTTCTCCTTATCAAGGTTATATATAGATATTATATGTGTGTGTGTGCGTGTGTGTGTGTGTGTGTGTTGTCTTAATTTACTTTTTGCATTGTACGAGGTTGTTATTAATTAGTTGTTATACTCTATTATATTGGTTTTCCCTTCTGCATTCTTAGATTGATTTTATATTATCGTACTGACATTTTTCTGTTTGATTAATTGATTTGATTGTACCTTAATTAATTAATGGCAGTTGTTTTGGAATATTCCGGCGAGAATCAGTCCTTACACCGGACAACGGCGGCGATGAAAGCGAGGAAAATCAAACAATTTCAACCGGCGGCGGCGGGGAGTGCTACGCATGCACTCAGGTGGGGGCCCCGGTTTTCCACTCCACCAGCTGCGACAAAGCCCACCGCCCCGAGTGGGAGGCCTCCGCCGGCTCCTCCCTCCTCCCCATAAGAAATCGCGCCGGCCAGAACCCCGCCGGAACTCGGTCCTCCTCCGCCCGGGGGGCGGGGCAGCCGTTCGGCGGCGGCGTGCTGGACCCGCGGAGGAAGCGCGTGCAGCGGTGGAACCGGGCCTTCCTGCTGGCACGTGGGATGGCACTCGCGGTGGACCCACTCTTCTTCTACGCGCTGTCGATCGGCCGCGGCGGCTCGCCGTGCCTGTACATGAACGGCGGCCTGGCGGCGGCGGTGACGGTCGTCCGGACGTGCGTGGACGCCGTGCACCTCTGCCACCTGTGGCTTCAGCTCCGGCTAGCCTACGTGTCGAGGGAGTCCCTGGTCGTCGGCTGCGGCAAGCTCGTGTGGGACCCACGCGCCATCGCCGCCCACTATCTCCGGTCACTCAAGGGCTTCTGGTTCGATGTCTTTGTCATCCTCCCAGTTCCCCAGGTCATACTCATTATTTACTACCACTTCAATTTAAATAAATAAGGGTAAATTACACTTATACCCCTTAAGTATGCTAAAATAACTTTAAGGCCCCTATAGTATCAGTAATTACAATTACCCCTGAAACATTGTTAGAAACCCTAACGTTTATAATGCATTCGATAAGTTATTCGATTAGGGTTCTAACGAACTATAAGTTTCATGCAGTGGTGAAGACAACATAGAGCTAGGGAGTGACATGACCCCTAGCATTTCTTAAATCATTATTATTTTATATAAGATTTATAAATTTTTGTCTTCGGTAGCATTAAAGCCCCCACATGAAACAAATATAGTGCATATCGGTCCCCAAGACACGAAATTTTGGCTTCCGTAATTGTTTCAGTGGCGTGGCTGTAAGTATCAACCGTACAGACTTTAAAATTATTTTAGCATACTTTAAGGGTGTAATTGTAATTTACCCAATAAATAAAAGTATTCCACCTTCCATTACGTCACCAAACACAGACTTTTTCCACGACTCCCATGTTTTTATTATAAAAATAGATATTCTGGCAGTTGTGGAATTTTAGGCGCAATGATTTAATATCCGTTACAGAAACAGAAATACTTGTCCCATTTTTTATTTATTATTATTTTTAGCCCCTATAAATTTCTATCTTTTGCACTTTCCCCCCTAAATTTTTTTAAAAAATGGATATTCCCCTTCGAAATTATTATATTGATTGCACTTTGCCCCATAAGCCAATTTTTAGAGGGTATTGAGCAATAAAAATAACATTTAAAGGCGCAACGTGCAACAACAATACTCAATTCCAATGAATAATTCATTGGAATTTTGCTATCGGGGCAATGTGAAACAAAAACAATATTTTGAAGGGGATATTCACTTTTAAAAATTCTGAGAGAGTAAAGTGCGAAAATTAGAAATTTACAGGGGGTGATGTGCAATTTGCCCTCATTTTTAATTAGTAAAAATAAACTAATTTTAATTAATTGTGTTTAATTTATCTCTTAATCCTTGCAGGCTGTGTTTTGGTTAGTAGTGCCGAAATTGATCAAAGAGGAGCAAATTAAATTAATAATGACAATTCTTCTATTAATATTCTTATTCCAATTCCTACCCAAAATCTACCATATAATATGTTTAATGAGAAGAATGCAAACGGTTACCGGTTACATCTTCGGCACAATATGGTGGGGTTTCGGCCTTAATCTCATAGCCTACTTCATCGCTTCTCACGTAAGTTAATTAATTACGGATTAATCCTTAATCTCCACGCACGTGTGTAACCTTTCCAACAGGTTGCAGGTGGATGCTGGTACGTGCTGGCTATACAGCGCGTGGCGCTCTGCCTCAAGCAGCAGTGTATTGGCAATAGTAGTTTGTGCAATCTCTCTCTGTCCTGCTCCGACGAGGTTTGCTATCAGTGCGAAACTAGCTCGATTAATTATAAGCCGTTGTCTTCGTGTTTGGATGTTAACGGCCCGTTTCGATACGGGATTTATAAGTGGGCCCTTCCCGTTGTTTCGAGTAACTCCGTTGCCGTCAAGATTCTTTATCCTATTTTCTGGGGGTTGATGACTCTTAGGTAATTAATTCATTATTTAATTAGTATGTCAAAAAATATATACAATGTGATTGGTAAAAAAAGGAAAAGTTTCGATTTTTAATTACTCGATTCGCAGCACGTTCGGGAACGACTTGGAGCCGACGAGTAATTGGCTTGAAGTGATGTTTAGTATTTGTGCTGTGCTTAGTGGATTGATGTTGTTTACTCTGTTGATTGGAAATATCCAGGTGATTTTTTTTTGAAATTGAATGGTGGGAAATTTGAATTTTGAAAAATTTGGCGGTTTTTTTTTTAATAATGGAATTCGATTTTGGGATATGTGTTCATATGTAGGTGTTTTTGCACGCGGTGATGGCGAAGAAGAGGAAAATGCAGCTGAGGTGCCGGGACATGGAATGGTGGATGAGGCGGCGGCAGTTGCCTTCGCAGCTCCGGCGAAGAGTACGCCGCTACGAGCGGCAAAGGTGGGCGGCTATGGGCGGCGGTGATGACGAGATGGAATTGATCAAGGACTTGCCGGAGGGACTTAGGCGGGATATCAAGCGATTCCTATGCCTCGATCTCATAAAAAAGGTACACTGGATCAATTACGAGTATATTTCTGCCTTTGGCGGAGTCAGAATTTTGTCTTTTGAATGAACCTACTTATTAGAAGATAACAAATCTCTATTTTCATATAAAATATTACATTTTTTTAAAAGTGACGGGGGCCGTGACCCCCATTTCCATCACTACGTACCTATTGATAATTAGTATGTGTTTTTAGGTGCCGTTGTTCGATAGCTTGGACGATCTCATCCTTGACAACATATGTGATCGTGTTAAACCCCTCGTTTTCTCCAAAGACGAAAAGGTAGAATTATGTAAAGGGTTTATTGCATTCAGCACCCATGTATCATCTCCAATTACTAAAAAGCTCCTATACTATTCTATCTTTTTAGCAAACTACCCCTAAAACTCACTTTTAGTTTTATTGCATTTTATTTAATTAGTTTATTGCATTTATAAGGGGGTTTTGCTAATATTCGTAACACGAAGAGTTTTTTTAGCAATTCGGGGTACTAAATGCAATAAACTAATTAAATAAAATGTGACTTCCTTTCTTTCAAAAAATTACAGATAATAAGAGAGGGAGATCCGGTCCCGAGAATGTTGTTCATTGTGCGCGGCCGTGTGAAGAGTAGCCAAAACCTAAGCCGAGGGGCGGTGGCCTCCGCCCTGCTCGACCCCGGCGGCTTCTTCGGCGACGAGCTCTTCTCATGGTGCCTCCGCCGCCCGTTCGTGGACAGGCTTCCGGCCTCTTCCGCCACGTTCGAGTGCATCGAGCCGACCGAGGCATTTGCCCTAGACGCGGGCGATCTCCGGTACATCGTGGACCACTTCCGGTACAAGTTTGCGAACGAGAGGTTGACGCGCACCGCGAGGTACTACTCGTCTAATTGGAGGACGTGGGCCGCCGTGAATATCCAGATGGGGTGGCGGCGGTACATGCATAGGACGAGAGGTGCGGCGTTGAGGTATCGATCGGGTGATTACGTCGATACCGATCGGAGGCTTAGACAATATGCGGCTTTGTTTATGTCGATTAGGC
>NW_012192872.1:72588-130639 GCF_000504015.1 Erythranthe guttata | reverse complement strand
TATGATGGAAGTAAGATTTTTGGTGTACGATTAGTGTGATTTTGTTGACTCTTTGCTTGGACATGGTGACATTTTGGTCAATATTTGAAATAGTGTGATGTAAGATTATGAAATTTTTGCTTGGACATATGACATTTTTGTCAATATTTGCTTGGACATATGACATTTTTGTCAATAGTGTGATGTAAGATTATGAAATCGGGATATTATAATAAAAAAAGTGGTTCTAAAATTGGAATATTTGAAATAGAAATCGAAATCGTCAAATTGGTTCTAAAATTGGAATATTTGAAATAGAAATCGAAATCGTCGGATTTTCACCGGGCAAAGGTTCTACAAAACCAATTACTATCTATTTGACTTGCTCAAGTCGAAATACAAGTCATTACAATTTAAAGAATCGAAGTAATATTCTCAAAAAAAAAAAATATATTGAAATTCAAGTACAATTCTATTAGGATTTAGGACTTATAATCTAATAAATTTCCTAGTAGGATTCTATTAATTGCAATTATAAATAGTAAATACCCCACGTGCTCATTATTTGAAATTGAACCTATCTTGATTGAATTCTCAAACAACAATCTACATCTCAGTTCTCCATTAATTACTCAACGTAAGTGATATATTACATCAATTTTTTTTATTTTTTTTTAATTTTTTTTTAAAATTTTTTTCATATGAAGGGTTCAGATTATTGATTTAATTAATATACAAGAAATATATGTCACACTGCCCAACTGAATCGGCCTCGAATTTCTCCAAGTTTAAGGTTGTTATCTAAATAGTGGACACAAATCTAAAACGCTCAATTTAGCAGAAAATTATATTTTTTTGGGGGGCGGATTAATTACAGAAGCACCACCCCCCACCCCCACCCCCAACCTAATCATCTGGACACATGGGATTCTTCATCCCTTGGTTTTGGCCCCCCTAAGAAACATATCACCAGATTTCGCCGAGGCAAGAAAATTAAACACCCCTTCTCACATTCTTGATTCTTGGACCAATCTTCGTGATCTTCGATTCACTTAGGTTGTTCCAAGCCAAACAACCACCTTCCCAAGAAGGGGACAATCCAAACAACCTCGTACGTAATAATATACAATTTGGGTCTTTTTTTTTTAATGCTGCATTTGTTGTGTGCTTTAAAATAGTTACTAGGAATCAAGTTAATGAATTATTATATATATTTTTATTTTTTTTTATTTTTTTGTGTGAAGGTGGTGGCATTTTTGGTTTTCAAGAAATGGGGTTGAAGTTGTCGAAGAAGGGGATGATTAAAAGCCCAGAGATGATGAACTTGGGGCACGTGCAGAGCCAGCTGGTGAGTTGTCTCTATAAAAACTACATACGTAACTTGGTCTCCAAGAAACGCAGGCGCATGCTCGTCGCGGGCTACGATCTCGACATGACTTACATAACGGATCGAGTTTTGGCCATGTCGTTTCCCGCCGAATCCATGCGTGCCGTGTACCGTAATCCCATGTGGCAGGTCAAGTCCGTGCTCGAAATGCGACATCCCGGTCATTACAAGGTGATTAATTATAAGAAAGAATGGATTATAACAACATGTTTTGCACATGTTTTTTTTAATATTGTCTATTTATTTATTAATTAATCCTTTTTTTTTTTTAATGGATTAAAGGTATATAACTTGTGTATAGAGCAAGCTTACGATGCGTCGCATTTCGACGGGCGTGTGGAGAGGTACCCGTTTGACGATAACCATGTCCCGACAATTTCGATGGTCAAGGCATTTTGTGAAGATGTTCATTCTTGGATATTGAGTGATCCCAAGAATATTGCAGTTGTACATTGCATGGTAGTATAAATTTCGAAAAAGAAACAAAAAACGATACGTACATATATGTATATATATAACTCGGTAAAAGTATCTTAGTTTAATAGTTGATGTTTCAATGTGCAGGCAGGAAAAGGTCGAACGGGATTAATGGTATCGTGTTACCTAGTTTACACGGGGATGTCAGCTGAGAAGGCTTTGCAAGTTTACGCAGAGAAACGAACCACAAATAACGAAGGCGTAAGTCTTTTCTTAGGTCTATATATATATATATATATATATATACATATATATAATTAGGTGCAATATAATCACTATTTATTAGTCGATAAATTAGTACTAAACACGTAGTTTTTTTTTTCCATCGTGAGTTGAATCAATCTTGATCGATATGTGTTACTTTTGCTAAACAGGTTTCTATAGCAAGCCAAAGGCGTTACGTCGAATATTGGGAGAAAGTGCTTTCTCTCTCCAAACGAGTTAATATCAGTACTTCTCCGATTCTCGATTTGCCTAAACCTTGCAGCAGAGAGCTTCAACACATTCGCTTATACGACACAACAAACATCGATCAGATCTTTGTTGTTGTTTCTGTCTTGCAAAATGTAATTATGACAAATCTCTCTCTCTCTCTCTCTCTCTCTCTCTCTCTCTCTCTCTCTCTCTCTCTCTCTCTCTCTCTCTCTCTCTCTCTCTCTCTCTCTCTCTCTCTCTCTCTCTCTCTCTCTCTCTAACGAAATGTGGTTTCTAATATGTGCAGATTCCAGGGCAGAGGTATTGCCCCCCAGCGGAAGTATCCAAGAATTGCTGCAGAAGAATCGGAAAAGAGAACGAAAGATTGAACAAGCCTCGATATTACTACTCGTTTGTTGAGGGTGATGAAGAAGGGAAGAAAGACGTGGCCGCGGAGCCTCGTTTGGTTGTTCAAATGGACACCGAAAGTTCGATTATTTACGAGAAGACTTGTCTCGGCTATTACTTTGAGAAGCCTGTCCAAGTAAGTACATTCTTACTGTATCTTGTCGAATTGTCGTAATTTATTTATTAATCGTAATTATAACCGTTTTTGTTATTGCTTTCGGTAGGTAACGGGCGATGTTCGTATAATTTTCTACGAGAAATTGATCGGAGGGCGTTTGTTTTACGTTTGCTTCAACACGGCTTTTATAACCGGCAGCCTACTGCAGGTGATCATTTCTATATATCTTTCTTGATTAATTTTTTTTTTTTTCTTCTTAATTAATCCCTTATTAATTATGTTTTAATGTACCTTTTTTTTGGTTATAGTTCTCAATGAGGGATTTGGACAAAGTTGGGAAAAGGGGTCATTCAATATGTGGTCCTTCATTTTGCTTGGAATTGTTTTTTGGTCCCTCAAATTGTAACAGTTTCTTGCCTCCATCAGATGGAAATGTTCTTGTGGATGAGTAAATTTTACAGTCTAAATTATATTTGATTCACCAAAATTTATTCTTTTGAAATATTAGGACAGAAAAAAAAAAGGGCTTCAAGAATTAATGTTGAGTAATTTCAAATTTGTAGTTAGTTTCAATAATATGTCTGCATAATTAGTATTAGTGTTCCTTGTATTTTTCTTCTTCTTTTTTTTTTTTTTTCTTTGTGTGATAAAGAATTTTTGGAAAATGTTTTTTTGGTTGCATGAGTTGAATGAAATTGGATTAAAATTTAATTATGTTAACTTATGTTTTAGTAAATATATGTGTTTTCTTAAATTTTTTGTTCGATCTTATTCGATTACATAATGTTCGATCCTATTTCTAATTGTACAACAATTCATTCATAATTGTTGTATTAGACATAAGCAAATGATAAATAAACATAAAATATGTTAAAAGGAAAAGGATCAAAAGTTATGCTCACATGGTGTACAATTTTGTTTTATTTAAGAACATAATAACTTCAAAAAATAATACACATTTCATTAATAACATTGAACTTTCTCATCAATTAGTATCAAGAAAAGAAGTGGATCGAAAATCGGAATCATCGGGTCAAAATTAGTGTATCGGAATTTCTTTTTTTTTGGAAATGGAAACTTAATTCAAATTAATTCTAGTTTCGTTCTGAAAATTTCAATTACATATAACTTTCGAAATTATTTTCAAAAAAATCAAACTAAGAAAAATCAAAATCGATAGAATTCGAAAATCCTATCATAATTTTAAGAAGGATGAGAAGGATATTTTCAGTTTTTACCCTTCAAGTTTGCAACAATTTTACATTTAGTCCCTTATACTTAAAAAAAAAATCCATTTGGTCCCTCATATGTTAATAATTGGCACTTTTGCTCATTTTCCGTCAATCTATCTTTTGTACATCAGTTGCGTTAGTGATGGCCACCATTTTGATTCCGTTAGTTTTAACATAAAAATGACTAAAAGTGTTGTATTATTGAAATATGATGGACCAAATGGATTCTTTGTGAATATAGGGCTTAAATATGTAATAAGTTCAAACTTGAGGGATGGAAACTGTATTTTCCCCGATATTTTCCTCTAGGGTCGTATATAGTATTTTCCCAAGTACCTATAGTATAGATTAATTATACAAATGCCCCAAACGTTTATTGGTATAAAGTTTAAACCTCTCTCACGACTAAATCACACCTTCGCTAAAATAGCAACAATTTCACGGCGACCGCAATTCCTACTCTGCAAGTTTCTTCGTTACTGATCTGCTCTTGAAGAAAAACCCTATTTCAGAAAAAAAAAAAAAAAGGAAAAAAATTGCACTGATTTCAACTATGGCGACGCAAAAACCCACACGAACGCCGGCGGAAATCGAGGATATTATCCTGCGGAAGATATTCCTTGTGTCGCTCATCGATTCCATGGAGAACGATCCACGAGTTGTGTACCTGGAGATGTCGGCGGCCGAGATTATGAGCGAGGGCAAGGAGCTGAAATTATCGCGAGATTTGATGGAGAGGATTGTAATCGATCGGCTGTCCGGCGGCTTCGTCGCCGCCGAGCCGCCGTTCCAGTACTTGGTCAATTGCTATCGCCGGGCGTGTGAGGAAGGGAAGAAAATCTCGTCGATGAAGGATAAAACCGTTAGGTCAGAAATTGAAATTGTAGTGAGACAAGCGAAGAAATTGGCAGTTTCTTACTGTAGGATTCACTTGGGGAATCCTGACATGTTCCCCAATCACGATACGAACAAATCGTCGAACGTTTCGCCTCTGCTGCCGTTGGTTTTCGCAGAGGTCGGGGGTAGTCTGGATGGGATTGGAGGGAGTAGTAGTGGGGCATCCTCTGCTCCCGGTTTTCTCGAGGAATTCTTTAGAGACGCTGATTATGATTCAATTGAACCAGTTATGAAGCAGTTGTATGAGGATTTGAGAGGGAGCGTGTTGAAGGTTTCGGCTCTCGGGAATTTTCAACAGCCGTTAAGGGCACTGTTAATGTTGTTGAATTTCCCAGTTGGGGCAAAGGCATTGGTAAGTCATCCGTGGTGGATTCCGAAAAGTTTGTATTTGAATGGGAGAGTGATTGAGATGACTAGTATATTGGGGCCCTTTTTTCATGTTAGTGCATTGCCCGATCATGCTATATTCAAGACCGAGCCTGATATTGGGTGAGTGATGATTTTTACTTTCCATCTATTTTACTTGCCATTAACTTTGCAAGTTCTGATGTTTTATATTGGCTTCTGTTGTTGATACTAGTTACTTTATATTGGCGTGTGTTGTCGATGCTAATTACTTTATATTGCCATGAGTTGCAAGAAGTGAGTCACTGGTTTCCATATTCGGGCTTTTGTGATTAATGTCGTGTGGTTCATGATTACGGATTACGGTAGGATAATAGTGTACCCCTATAAGAATCTTATGGAGTTATGGGTCTTTTGATTATTCAGTGCAATTGAACTGAACCTATTTCTAATTGAACTTGAAGCTGTAGAAATTCAAAGTTTTTTGGATTAGTTACATGTTATTGTACTAATGGATAAATGTCTCTTGTATTGCCAGTCAACAGTGCTTTTCTGATTCCTCAACTCGCCGCCCATCTGATCTTAACTCGGCCTTTACAACTATCAAAACTGTTATGAACAACTTGTATGATGGGCTGGCAGAAGTTCTTAAGTGCCTCCTAAAAAATACAAATACTCGTGAGAATGTTCTTGAGTACCTTGCGGAGGTCATCAACAGAAATTCTTCAAGGGGACATTTGCAGGTATAATTTTCTATAGAGACAGCAGCGGCACTTTGACTTCATCTTAGGTTGATGGCGTTAAGGATTTCATTTGAACGATTTCAATTTCTTAATTTTATCCCTAACCTTTTATTATATGGATTTTGGCTGCAGGTTGATCCATTATCTTGTGCTAGTTCAGGCATGTTTGTAAATCTTAGTGCTGTACTGCTTCGTTTATGTGAGCCATTCTTAGATGCCAATTTGATAAAAAGGGACAAAATTGATCCTAATTATGTATTTTACGGTAACCGCCTGGAAATGAGGTAGAGGGTTGTCTTTGCTTCATTGTTAACCTTTTACAGCTTGATACTGGTAAAACTCATTATTGTTATTATTAATTTTTCGGGTAATAAACTTGTCCAGAGGATTGACTGCTTTACATGCATCATCGGACGAAGTATCTGAATGGTTTGACAGTAATACTGCAAAAGCTGATAATGGACAAAACCGGTTGTTAGAATCTCAAGAAGCTACAAGTTCTAGTAGTAATGCTAGTAAACCTTCTCTCCTCCAAAATAGTAATCCTGTGCCCAGAAGTAGTGAAAAGGTCAAGTACACATTCATAAGTGAATGCTTCTTCATGACTGCTAGGGTGCTTAACTTGGGGTTGCTAAAAGCATTTTCGGACTTCAAACACCTTGTTCAGGTATGCCTAGTCTTTTAACCAGGAAGATACTTTATCTTCCTTTCCTTGTTATGTACTATTTTTTAGATTTCCATCTATATAAATTACAATAGGTTATTCTTCTCTCATCTGAATAATGATTTTGATTTCATACTTAATATTCAGGATATTTCCAGATCTGAAGAGACTTTATCCTCATTCCAAGCCATGCAAAGGCAAGCGCCTTCTCCTCAATTGCAACAAGATATAACCCGCCTTGAAAAAGAAATTGAATTGTACTCACAGGAGAAGTTGTGCTATGAAGCTCAAATCCTAAGGGTATGGAATGTTTACATTTTGTTGCGTCCGTAACTTGATATTTAGTTTTTCATAATTTCTGAAATTTATGCATCATCTGTATTTTGACAATAAATGCCTAGTTCATTTACTATGGTACTTCTAAGATGTCATATCAGTCTTGCAGCTGAAGCAAGGATCCTCCTATATTGGTATTTCACTTATTAATCAAAAAATTAAGAGTTACTTTGCTTTCTACCATGCTTATGCATCTCACTCTACTTTGGCTCGGTTTCCAATTAGGACGTTATTCTATGCTGCCCGCCTTTTTGTTTCTCTTGCTAAAACTGGCTTCTCTAATAGGTTTTTTAATTTAATTTTTTACTCTTTTTCCCTGTAGGATGGAGGGATTCTTCAGCGTGCATTATCTTACTACCGCCTGATGGTAGTTTGGTTGGTTAGTCTGGTAGGGGGGTTTAAAATGCCATTACCCCCAACATGTCCAAAAGAATTTGCTTCTATGCCTGAGCATTTTGTAGAAGACACCATGGAATTGCTAATTTTTGCGTCGCGAATTCCTAGAGCTTTAGACGGTGTTGTGCTGGTATATTATGAGTTGATTTTTTTCTTATGGTCTAATGATCATCTTGTATGCTTGATTGCCCACACCTTCCATCTTCATATTGTCAGGATGATTTTATGAATTTCATCATTATGTTCATGGCCAGTCCCGAATACATCCGAAATCCATATCTAAGAGCCAAAATGGTTGAAGTCCTTAATTGCTGGATGCCTCCGAGAAGGTATATTTTGATGAGTTCCATTGGGCAGTGTGCTGTTATTGTTCTTGTTCTTTCTTTGGATCTCGCATAATACTCACTAATTTGTGTGTACAGTGGCTCAAAGACAACAGGAACTTTGTTTGACGGGCACCAATTATCCCTCGAGTATCTAGTGAAGAATCTTCTGAAGCTTTATGTTGATATCGAATTCACTGGTTCCCACACTCAGGTGATTGTTGCCAAGGGAGTTCATGGCATATCTGCATAAAAGTGCAAATTTCTCTTAATATTTGGTTTATAACTTCTATAAACCTGTATTCTGATTGCCCTGCCCTGGACCATTCAACATATTTTGTGCTAATAAAATTTTGACCGTTCATTATTGAAATATAATCATGTGAAAAAGAGAGTGTGTTGTATATGTGATACTTTCGTCGAGGTCGATGAACCATATTATGATGGCAACCTAATGGATTTAACTGTCAGTTCTCATATGACAGACCTAATTACAAGCTTTAGTAGTAATTTTCTTTTGCTTTTACTTTCATATACATGTCTTTGTAATATAAGCCTTCTTATCTGAGTTATGTGTCATATCTTCCAGTTCTACGACAAGTTTAACATCCGTCACAACATTGCCGAACTCCTCGAGTATTTATGGCAGGTTCCCAGTCATCGTAACATCTGGAAAAAGGTAAAGCTATCAATGTAATCTGTTTATTTCTGCCTCCGTTCCTAATTCTGTTTCCATGAAAATCTTATACTTCAATATCTTGTGTCTTGCCAGATTGCTAAGGAGGAGGAGAAGGGCGTTTATCTCAACTTTTTGAACTTTTTGATTAATGATAGCATTTTTCTCTTGGATGAAAGTCTTAACAAAATCCTTGAACTTAAAGAAATAGAAGCGGAGATGTCTAATACTGTGGAATGGGAGAGACGACCAGCCCAAGAAAGGCAGGAGAGAACACGGGTTTTCCACTCTCAGGAGAATGTCAGTGTTTACTTCATATCTTTTTAGTCTATCTTAGTTTGAAATGCTGATCAAATGGTAGTTCAATCATGTTTGTAGATTATTAGGATCGATATGAAATTGGCAATGGAAGATGTGAGCATGCTGGCGTTCACTTCAGAGCAGATAACGGTCCCTTTTCTTTTACCGGAAATGGTATGTATAGTCTTTCCAGTTTTTTGTTCAACTTGTTCTTTGTTTGGTATGATTAAGTTACCCTAACATGGCTGTTGTCATCCAGGTCGAAAGGGTTGCTAGCATGCTGAATTATTTTTTGTTGCAACTTGTGGGGCCACAAAGAAAATCCCTTACATTAAAAGACCCTGAGAAGTACGAGTTTCGACCAAAAGTGTTGCTAAAGCAGGTAAGTCACCTTTCTTCATGCATATTTCACATTTATATTCAGGTATTTTGATCGATATCGTCTGCTAGTTTTGATTGGTATTAAATAAATGTGGAATTTTGTAGCGTGATTCATGTGAATGTATTGCACTTCCTAACTCTTAAGCTGTCTTAGTTACCGCCTCTTTTTCAATTTTCTCCTTTGGATTTTGTATCAATTATAAGAAAGATGAAGCATGTGACAATAAAATCTGATGATACTAAACTCCATTTTCTTTATCTGAAGATTGTTACCATATACGTTAACCTGGCGAAAGGAGACAAGGATAATATTTTCCCTGCAGCCATCACAAGGGATGGTCGTTCGTACAATGAACAGGTAAACTTTCATTCATTTTATCATTTTATGTGATCTGAAGGACAAATCAATAAATATTAATCTGTTTATTTGTTTCTTTCTTACTTTTTTTTTTTTTATCTTATTTATTTGGGTGGGAGATAGCTATTTGGTTCTGCAGCTGATGTCTTGAGAAGAATTGGGGAAGATGGTAGGATGATACAAGAGTTTGTTCTGCTCGGAGAAAAAACAAAAATTGCCGCTTCAGACGCTATGGATGCTGAGGCTGTCCTTGGAGACATACCCGATGAATTCCTTGACCCAATTCAGGTATAAATCATGACCTCGTTAGTACCAAATACTGGTGAATTTTCTGGTCGATATTTTCTAGTAATTATATATTTTTTTTCTTGAATTTTCAGTACACTTTAATGAGGGATCCCGTCATTTTGCCTTCGTCAAAAGTCGTATTGGACAGACCAGTTATTCAGAGGCATCTTTTGAGTGATAGTGTACAAAACCCTCAACTTCATCCCTTTTGTTTTTCCTTTTCTTTAGTATCATTCTTGAAAAATTAAGTTTTAATTATTATCTAATTTTTGGTATATTACAGACGGATCCATTCAACCGGTCTCATCTGACCGCTGACATGTTAATACCCGATGTGGAGTTGAAGGCGAAAATTGAAGAATTTATCAAATCCCAAGAACTGAAAAAACGTGGGGAAAGCTTGGGCGCGCAAACTGCCAAAGCCACTATACAGACAACTGATACAACCACCTTAATCGATTAACAAATATTCATAGGATGCCCTAATATGTGTAAATTAAATTCGAGTTATGCGTTTCGTAATCAGTCAATATTTAATAGAAAATGTTATGGCGACGACTGGTTTCTTTTTCCTTTTTTGCATCATATATTTTTCTTTCTAAGGTGGTAATGGAACTGTTGGATACTTTAATGTTCGACTCTCCTTAAATTTTCAGTTATTCGATTTCATTTATGTTGTTTGGTTCTTTTCCATATTTTTAAGCTCGGCAAGACCATTTGCAATAATGCAAAATGCTACCACCATAGGCAATGCTAATCAAGATTCTTTTGAAGAAACATGAAAAAACGAAGCGAATGCATGTATACAGGTAGTCTTAACAACCTTGTACAGATCTTACAAGCAGCTCATAGTCTGCTACAATGGAGACTTCATTCTTCTACAAATTGACTCTTAACACGAAGCTCCAGTATATATCGGTAAACGATGCAGTTTTCGACATTCCCTCAAAAGATCTTTTGTCAAAATTATTGGTTTTGCAATATTATTACCTAACAACAATTCATCGTAACCTGTTTAACGAGAAAAGTATTAGATTACAGTTATAGACATTTGCCAACATCTGTTACCACAATTAGACCTAAGAGAATCGAAGCAAGAAAAGAAGAAAACAAAATTGCACCTGTAAAAGTCTCAACGTAATTTGCGACACTTTCTTTGGTAATGTATCTTGATAAGTAACAGACAATCGTTTTCACAGTTTCGATGTAGGGCTAGTTAACTTCCTCTTGGAAAACTCGTTGGCAATCCGAATGGTGTTTTTGTTGTGGCGCAGATAAAACTCTGCTAGGAGAATCTTGTTCTCTTCCTCCGTTAGATCCCCATGACCACCCTAAGCCAAAAGAACAAACCATCGAGTACTGAGAAATTCATTTCCAAATGAATCTTGCGACTACGGTTTCGTTATTACAGATCACGTCACAAATTTTAAAACCAGCGAAACTAACAAAAGACCAGTTAAGGTTGTCCGACGAGTTAGTGTAACTAACAAAGAAGGTATATTATTACCATGCGCGAAGTCCTGTCGAATACAGCTTGGTGCATAAGAAGGCCAGCAGCTACTGAAACATTAAACGAGTCTACCATGCCTCTCATCGGTATACTGCAGTTCAAATCCGACAGCGCAAGTGCCTCTTTGCTTATCCCCCTGAAAAAAAATGATTAAAATTTATCTAATTCAAAGAACACTATTGAATTTATAACACGGAACGAGAAAATACTTGATTTTTTGTTGAGGAATTTTAATACCCAATTTTTTGATATATAATAAAAGGCAACAAAGAAATGTACCTAAGTTCATTTCCAACTACTATTGCTGTCGGGCATGACCAGTCAACATCATAGACGGACACCTGGACAAAGTACCAGTTTTTCCATTATGTATGTTAAAGAACTTCCTTACGGAAATAACCTTTTTATCACTTAATTAAGAGGATTAAAATGGATAAATTTAGTTATACCGCATCCGTCCCAAGGTGGGCTGAGGCAATTCTATAACCACGTGCTTTCAGAATTCCGAAACACTCGCTCACTGAATTCCAAAGCTCGATATCCAGCCATTTCTCTGCTCCCATGCTGACGTGGCGATTGTCTCTGTACCTGCACGGCGGAGGGTGGAAGCAATTAAATTCAACAATTGCAAAACCAAAAGATCGATTTATTTCTGAATGCAAATCCGAAATATCAACAAAAACGTGTCCTCTCCAGATCCAAATGACATACAGTTAATCACTGGTGTCTATTACGATGCAAAAACACGCCTCGCTAAATCCCGTTGCACAATTGAAAAAAACTAAAATCGTTCATTTTCTTGATCATTCAATTTCACAAAATATCAATCGAAAGCATTTCGACAAAGGCAATCAACAGACCTTCTCGAGCTGTCAGGCGAAACAACATGAACAGACTGAATTCCAAGCGCATCAGCAGATCGGAAAGCGGCCGAAACATTCCCAAAATCGGTCAATCCCTCAACCACCAAACACACTGAATAGCTCCGATTATTCACCGCATTCTTAAACCTATCCTTCCTCACATCCATTATATACGGATCCATCGCTTCTATAACTTCACCGCTGCTCAGATAAACTTCCCCTGCTTTGCATTTATCCAAATACGGAAACCAACGCCCCCCCTTCTTATCGCCGTCGCAGTTTTCCAAACGGCGCTCCATTTTCATCAAACTTGAAATATCATCCTTATTTTTGGTAAGTAATTCTTCCACCGTATCTTTAATTGAATCTTGCTCTCCTTCGAAAGCTCCCTCTGTTGAATCGCAAGTATCCAGAGGAATAGCTCCTTCCACGTGGCTGAAGCTTCTCGAAACCGCAAAAGGCTTCTGGGGTTTGATTCTCAGACCTGATTTTTTTTTTTTTGCAAGGAAAAATCAAAACTTGGTTTAACAGTAAGAAAAAAAAAAAACAAAGTAAATTCGTAATTGCGCAGAAGTAGATGAGAAATGTAATTAGGTATGTACCTGAATGAGGTAAAAGTGAAGAAGCAAAACGGCGTAGTGTAGTTGAATTTGGGGTTCGAGCTCGAAATTCCAGACATGATAGTGAAGTACGGATTAGGGTTTTGCAGGCACTCATTTGCAATTGAGGGAGGTGAATGGGGGGTTTTTCTTACGGCGCCGTTGAAGATTAATTTGAAACATCGGCCGTTTATTAACGGAAAGTAGACGGTAGTTTACCACTTTACCACCTTCAATAATATTCTATGATGTTAAAATATATAAAAAAAAATTAATAATTGGAACGTAATTTTTAACATTATTAGTATTCTACACACTATGGTGCTGATATGGTTGAACATTGGAACGGAATTTCCAATTTCCGTCGATTCTGTTTTAGTTTTTTTTTTGGAGCAATAATTTCATTCCAAATTCTGAATCCGATTCCGAATTTTGTGATTTTCTTTTCGATAAAAAATGGAGTATAGATGAGAATTGAGATTCCCATTCGATATAAGAGAATGTTCCTATTCTTTATTTTTTTTTTCCGAAAATTACACTTATAATATCAATATTATTATTATATTATGTGTTTTATATTTTAAGTGATTAGATCACGGGTTGTCATTTTCGAATACTGGCGGATCGGATCGAAAAATTCTGATTTTGAAACGAGCATCTATCATTCCAATTTCCGAAATTTAGTTGGGAAGTAATTAATTGGTACCAAATTTAATCAACTACCTCGGCGTAACACTCTATTACACCAAAAAGTCAAAATCCATGTCAATAAAAAGCACTTATTCCAATAACTTTTCTCCGGCCAAAAGAAAAAAAAGACAATGGCAAACGACGCGCCACCCCACATAGCTCTCTTTCCCTGCGCCGGCATGGGCCATCTCCTCCCATTCCTCCGCCTCTCCGCCATGCTCTCCTCACGGGGCTGCTCCGTCACCCTCATCACTGTCAACCCCACCGTCACCGCCGCCGAGTCGGACCACCTCTCCGCCTTCTTCGCCGCCCACCCCCAAATCCAACGCCTCCACTTCCAGCTCCTCCCTTACAAGAAATCAAACTTCACAAACGAAGACCCTTTCTTCATCCAGATGGAATCCATCTCCAACTCCGTCCACCTCCTCCCCCCACTCCTCTCCACCCTCTCTCCGCCGCTCTCCGCCGTCATCGCCGACTTCTCCGTCGCAAACGCCGTCTTCACCCACCTCGCTCCGGAACTACCCATCCCAATATACACACTCACCACCACTTCCGCCAGATTCTTCACACTAATGACAAACCTCCCTCACCTAACCACCCACACCCAAGGAGAAGATAATAACGGTTACGTATACGTAACGGTTCCATCTCTAGGCCGGACGCCGTTATCGAATATTCCGCCGCCGATGCTCGAGGCCAACCACTACTTCGCCGCCAACATCATCTCAAACCTCTCGTCCCTATCGAAACTGAACGGCGTCATCATCAACACGTTCGACTCGTTCGAACCGGAAGCCATTGAAGCACTGATCAGCAAAGAAAAACTAGCACTAGTACCGAAAATTCTCCCCTTGGGGCCCTTCGAATCTCTCGAAACCGATGCACGTGAGGACAATAATCTCCCATGGCTAGACGAACAAGCTCCCGAATCGGTCGTCTTCGTTAGCTTCGGAAACCGAACGGCCCTATCCAAGGAGCAGATCCGAGAACTAGGAAACGGGTTGTTGAGAAGCGGGTCGAAATTCTTGTGGGTGTTAAAAGGCGGGAAAGTTGATAAAGATGATAAGGAAGAAGTGGGAGAGATTCTCGGGGAATCTTTTCTTGAGAGGGTGAAGAGTAAGGGGCTAGTTGTTAAGGGGTGGGTGAATCAAGAATTGATTTTGGGCCATGTTGCTGTAGGTGGGTTCGTTAGCCATTGCGGTTGGAATTCGGTTACGGAAGCGGCTCGATTAGGGGTTCCGATTTTGGCTTGGCCGTTGCATGGCGATCAAGGGGTTAATGCAGAGGTGGTGGAGAAGGTGGGGTTAGGGCTTTGGGTTAGGGGGTGGGGTTTGGGTGGTGGAGAGAAATTGGTGGGTGAAAATGAGATTGCTGAGAAGATAAAGGACTTGATGGGAAATCAAAAATTGAGGAGTATAGCTATGGAGGTGAAGGAGAAAGCTCGATTGGTGAGAGAAGCTAATGGGAGTTCGGAAATGTTGATTCGAGGCGTAATCGAGTCGTTGAAGAACAAGGGAAAGGCGTGAGGGTTTACTATCTACTCGTTTTTTTCTCCGATAAATCTTACCTTCTTGAAGAATGCATAACTAATAATGTACCATATTTCGATTTCCTTTACATTTATATATATGCCTTGTGACTATACACTTGGTTTTTCTTCCAAGTGGTACCGGAAACTTGTTTCCGTTTCTCCGACTTGCCGCCAAATGGCATCGCGTACATAATTACAGAGTCTACCATCATCAACATTCAAACTCAAGCCCTTGCTTTTGAATTCGATCACCACTAGTTTTTTGCTAATCACCCACAAATAAGTATAATATACTCAATCTTGAAATAAACTCGAATACTCCCTCACATTCCACCCCAACCGATCCTTTCATCGTACAAATTCAAAGCATAAATCGTTCTGTCAACAAATAACTCAATCCATTTCTTGTCTTCTTCACAAGTTTCTACCATATTCTCAGACTTCGTTTTAGCAGCCACAATCGCTCAAATCTCCGATAATAATCTTCAAATCCCTTCCTACATCATTTTCACCACTTCAGTTTTTCTCTCTTGTTTCGTATATATCTTCCAACTATGTTGACGTACGTAAACACCCCAACGTATTTAGCAACTCGTATGGGGAAAACGCGATCCAAAACCAATACCAATATTGAGCATCCCTCTTGCCCGGAAGCATGAATACTCGACCAATCATCAATTGATTGTGTAACACAACAACATTAGTGTTACTACTTTGACCGGTCAACCACACTTTACTACTATGTTGATCGATCAATAATATTGTAATACTCTCGGTTCAGTCCTCGGACGATTATTTAAAACCTGCACCCCCTACTTTTAAGTTTGAGTTACACTTCACTCAGTGCAAAGACTAAAACGCCCCTTCTCGTACAAAATTACACCAACCACATGAAAAGCTCCAAAAAGTTCTTTTTTCCCACGAAAAAATGTTTTTCCATCTAGAATTCTTTTTAGAGAAAACATATGACGTGAGGTCGAATAACAAAAATACCCTTTATATTTGGGTATTACAACCACCCCTCCGATTCAACTATGAATCTTCATAGTCATTCTACACATCAAATTCAACATAATCTTCTAGATTATATAGAATGTTCTCTAATTTGTACTAAAAAAATACATGATGCACCACAATCTACTGTGATATTTACAAGCTAAGAGGCGCATCTTAATTATGATCATCTAGTTTTCAATGTGAAGCTTGAATGGTATAAACATGTACAAACTGAAGAGTATTCTACATAATCAAGAAAATTCCACTAAATTTAATACCCGAGAAGATTTATAATTAAGATAGCAGTGGTTGTAATTACTCAATTATGATGAACTCTTTTGTTATTTAACATTTACATGATAAGGCAACCATAATTTACCCCCTAATTAATTAATTCAACAAGTTATAAGAAAAGTGTGGTTTTTAACAACTCAAGTACATTGACCAAAATTGTAAATATAAAAAGATTGTGGCCACAACTCCACTACGTACATATTCCGACAAAAACATGCAGAGTGGGTCCCACCAAATTTAATCAACTACCACCTCGGCGTGACACTCTATATACACTCGCCACAAACTCCAACAACTTTTCTCCGGCCAAAAAACAATGGCAGCCACCGCCACCTCAATCGACGCGCCACCCCACATAGCTCTCTTCCCCTGCGCCGGCATGGGCCATCTCCTCCCATTCCTCCGCCTCTCCGCCATGCTCTCCTCACGGGGCTGCTCCGTCACCCTCATCACCGTCAACCCCACAGTCAGCGCCGCCGAGTCGGACCACCTCTCCGCCTTCTTCGCCGCCCACCCCCAAATCCAACGCCTCCACTTCCAACTCATCCCTTACAAGAAATCAAACTTCACAAACGAAGACCCTTTCTTCATCCAGATGGAATCCATCTCCAACTCCGTCCACCTCCTCCCTCCACTCCTCTCCACCCTCTCTCCGCCGCTCTCCGCCGTCGTCGCCGACTTCCCCATCGCCCACGGCGTCGCCACCACTCTCTCCCCCGAACAACCACCCATCCCAATATACACACTCGTCACCACTTCCGCCAGATTCTTCACACTAATGACACACCTCCCTCACCTTATAACACAAAAAGATAACAGCTGCATCGAGATTCCGTCACTCGGAAAGATTCCGTTATCGAATATTCCGCCGCCGATGCTCGACCCCAACACCTTCTTCTCCGCCAACATCATCTCAAACGTCTCGTCTCTGTCGAAACTCAACGGCGTCCTCATCAACACGTTCGACTCGTTCGAACCGGAAGCCATTGAAGCACTGAGCCAAAACGCAGTACTGCCAGAAATTCTCCACGTGGGCCCCTTCGAATCACTCGAAACTGAAGCGCGTGCACACACTCTCCCATGGCTAGACGAACAAGCTCCCAAATCAGTTGTCTTCGTCAGCTTCGGAAGCAGAACAGCCCTATCCAAACCCCAGATCCGAGAACTAGGAAACGGGTTGTTGAAAACCGGGTCGAAATTCTTGTGGGTGTTAAAAGGCGGGAAAGTTGATAAAGATGATAAGGAAGAAGTGGGAGAGATTCTCGGGGAATCTTTTCTTGAGAGGGTGAAAGGTAAGGGTTTAGTTGTTAAGGGGTGGGTGGATCAAGAATTGATTTTGGGTCATGCTGCTATTGGTGGGTTCGTTAGCCATTGCGGGTGGAATTCGGTTACGGAGGCGGCTCGATTAGGGGTTCCGGTTTTCGGTTGGCCGTTGCATGGTGATCAGAGGGTTAATGCAGAGGTGGTGGAGAAGGTGGGGTTAGGGTTTTGGGTTAGGGAGTGGGGTTTGGGAGAGAAATTGGTGGGTGAAAATGAGATTGCTGAGAAGATAAAGGACTTGATGGGAAATGAAAATTTGAGGGGTAGAGCGATGGAGGTGAAGGAGAAAGCTCGACTCGCGAGAGAAATTGATGGGAGTTCGGAAATGCTGATTCGAGGCCTAATCGAGTCGTTGAAGAACAAGGGGAAAGCGTAATTTTTAGTTTTCATAGAATAAGGGAGAATGGCCGAGGATTTGATTTTCATGCTTCGTAAGTTGTAATAAATATTTAAAATGTGTTGTTTGCAAATAATCAGAGTTCGGTTATGGCTTGATTTTTGTTCCACCATATGCTAACCGTTCTTCACTACGGGTTTTTTCGTAATTTGACGGGAGGTGGCCGTAATTTACCCAAACTTATTGTTGATAAGGAAAAGTTATAATCTATATACTAAAACTACCTCTAACCTTTTTAAACACCCGCAATTTTGAATGGGGGCAACTATTTTGAATACTAATTTTTGCTTAGTTGAATACTACCTAGTTGAAAACCACAATTGAGTACATATTTATAAGTTTTTTCTTACTTTAAAACCAAAATAAAAAGAAAATTACAAAAACACCCTTTCATACAAAATATCAATTATATCAAATTTTATTAGAAATTACCTATTCAAAAACCAAATAAAAAAAAAAGAAAAAAACCCTTTGTTGTTAAAAAAAAAAACCTCCACCATTTCTTCTCCTCTCCAGCCCTGACCACCGCCGCCGCCGCCGACGCCGCCGCCGTCGAACGCCACCGTACGTGCTCGTAACTGCCGCGACAACCCAATTAAACCCTATCTTTTTCATCTTCTTAAATCCTCCAAAACATCTCCAAATTCAAAAAATCAAAACCTCACAAAACTTATAAAATGGAGTTATAAGACAATAATATGGTAGTATATGTGGAAAGAGAAGCCATTAAGGTAAGTATCGATGTCTTTTTTGAGCTTCGAAGTCGATTTTGAAGTTTTTTTTTTTGAAACCCGTCGGCAATTTTCGACACATACAGGTCGATTTTTGGTCAATTTTCGACACCAACGTGTCGAAAAAGAAAAAAAAAAAAAAAAAAAAAAAAAAAAATCAAATTTCGACACCTACCTGTCGAAATTTGGACAATTTTCGACAGGTAGGTGTCGAAATTTGGTTTTTTTTTTTTTTTTTCTTTTTCGACACGTTGGTGTCGAAAATTGACCAAAAAATCGACCTGTATGTGTCGAAAATTGCCGACGGGTTTCAAAAAAAAAAAACTTCAAAATCGACTTCGAAGCTCAAAAAAGACATCGATACTTACCTTAATGTGTTCTCCTTTCATATATACTACCATATTATTGTCTTATAACTCAATTTTATACGTTTTGTGAGGTTTTAATTTCTTTAGTTTTGATATTTTTTAGAAGGGTTTGTTGTGAGATTTTTTAGAAGGGTTTGTTGTGAGGAAGATTTTTTAGAAGGGTTTTTGGGGAGGGAGAAGAAGGAGGTGGAGAAGGAGGGAAATGGTTTTTTGAGTTTTTGATTATTTGGTATTTAAGAAAGAAAAATAGTATTTGTAATATTTTTTTAGTTTTAATTTCATTAAGGGTATTAAAGTAATTTACAATTAATTATTTATTTTTTATTTTTTTGGTATTCAAGTAAACAAAAGTTGGGATTTGAAATAGTGATCCCCATTTTGAATTCGTTGAAGAACAAGAGAAAAACCCTAATCGAGAGTCGTCGAAGAACAAGGTAAAAGGCGGGAGGGTATTCGAGTATTTGTAGATTCTTGGATAATCTCTTGTTTTCTTGAAAGGTCACATGATTAATTGTTTAAGCACAAGTCACATGTCATGAATCAGCAATTGATTATAAATTACCTAGAAGTTGACATAAAAAGAATATTCCTTTCAATCTTCATAACTATCAAACAAACACCCAAGAAACTAACGTATAAATATATGTCCATTTACTTTATATATATATATATATATGTACATATATGTGCCTTATGAGCAGCAAAAGAAAAATCATACTAAGTATATTTATTGAAATGTCAGTTTCAGAAAGCTTTCTTCCTCACTTGGTGTTTCTTCCAAGTGGCATCGGAAACTTGTCTCCGTTTCTCCGACTTGCCGCCGCAATGGCATCGCGTAATTGCAGAGTTACGTTCATCAGCATTCAAACTCAAGCCCCTGCTTTTGAATTCAGCACTTTTTTCGCTAATCACCCACAAATAAATCTACTCAATCTTGAAATTATAGACTCGAATACTCCCTCGCACTCCACCGTAACCGATCCTTTCATCGTACAAATTCAAACCATAAATCACTCCCTCAACAAACTCAATCCATTCCTGTCTTCTTCACAAGTTTCTGCAATATTTTCCGACTTTGTTTTAGCAGCTGCACTGTCTCAAATCTCCGATAATCTCCATATCCCTTTCTACATTATTTCCACCACTTCAGTTCGTTTTCTCTCTCTTGTTTCGTATCTTCCAACTATTTTATCGAAAGACCCAAACGTATTATTTAGCAACTCTTGTGACGAAATCGAGATTCTCGGATTGAAACCGATACCGAAATCGAGCATCCCTCTTGCATGGAAGCACGAATACTCGACCAATCATCTACTGACAGCTTACCTTCTGCCAAACGCTAAATCACTCCCAAAAGTCAACGGTGTTCTCTTGAACACTTTTCACTCGTTCGAACCAGAAACAATAGCAGCCCTCAATAACGGCATATTTCTAAAGAACCTGCCACCTGTTTTTCCAATCGGGCCACTGCAATTTTACGGGACCCACAAGATCCACGACGATGATCACCATCGCCATCTTCTTCCATGGTTGAGTGAACAAAGAGCTGAATCGGTGGTGTACGTCAATTTTGGAAGGCGAGAAGTGATGTCAGCAGATCAAATGAGGGAACTGGGAAAAGGTTTGGAGATATGCAGCTATAATTACCTGTGGGTGATGAAAGGCAATAACGAGGAAGATGACGAGTTTTCAGACAGAGGTGTAATAATAAGAGGGGAGGTGGATCAGGAGCAAATTCTAGCTAATCCTGCCATTGGAGGATTCGTTAATCAATGCGAATGGGATTCAGTCATGCAGGCAGCTTGGAACGGAGTACCGATACTTGCATGGCCACAACATGGTGATCAAGAAATGAATGCAGAAACTGTAGAAAATGCAGAATTAGGGGTTTGGATTAAGGAGTGGGCCCCAGTCGAAAAAATGATCGAGGGAGAAGAAATCGGACAAAGGGTAGCGAAAATTATGGGAGATTTGAATGTTAAGAAGAGGGCTAAAATTGTGAGGGAGAAGGCTAGAGAGGCCTGTGAAATTGGTGGCAGCTCTGAAGAGGCTTTTATGGAAGTTGTCGAAATTCTTACAAGCAAAAGGAACTAGAGCTCGATGTACAAGAATCGATATCCAAATCGGCATAAACAATAAACACTTAGGCAGAGAGGGAATTTACTTACTGAAATGAAATCGAAGGATATTCCATTCTCCTGGAGCCGTCTTTCAAGATCCGTTGATTCAATTCAGAATATTCCATTTCTGTAAACGCAAGTCCTGCCATATTTCTACCTTGAATTTTGGATAATTATATTATGTTTACTAGCAAAAAAGTGGTGACGAAGAATTTGAACTTTAAACTAGTAAATATCTCTCCATCAATCGCAAACTCTCAATTGTTTGGTACTGAGACGATTGTTATTCAACGAGTAGACAAAGTAAAGGAGAGATTATTACATGAAGACAGTATTATAAAACTCAGGCAGAGAGAGAATTTACTGAAATGAAGTCAAAGGATATCCCGTTCTCCTGGAGCCGTTTTTCGAGATCCGTTGCGCCAAACACAATCCCGGGGGTGAAAACCCCTCCCTTAGGCAGATTATCGCGTTCTTTAAGTGCAACAAGAGCGCACTGAAGCAGAACAATTGGGGTGGTCAGATATCCAATCTCAGGTCCCATTACCCTTGTAATAACTTCAGTATCGGGTTTCTTGTTCCCCTGTGAAGCCAAACTACTGTCCGAAAACCCCTGTCCAACAAACCACATCTTAAAGGTAGCACTCGCAACCTCATCCTCAGACGGGCCTTCCTTCCGGAACCCTCCAGCGCTGAAAAACGAGGGGTATTTCAAGAGAAGCCATCTCCCTAGTGAAACCTTGCTCAACAAACCGAGGAAAACTCCAAACATGATGAAGGGGAATAAACCGAGCAACGATTTTGACCCTAATTTCACACCGAAATGAGCTGGCTTTGCAGTTGACCAGAAGGCCTCCCTGGTTTTACGGTTTTCGTCACTCTCGTTAACACCGGGTAAACCATGGGGGTTTTCTGTCAGAGTGGAGAGCGTTCTTCTTACAACGATGGAATCTGCTGAGGGTAATTTCAAACCCCAAAGGTCGAGCTGTTTCTGGTGTTCTATGATGGAACCTTTTGGTGGTGCTGGTCCGGGAATCTGAAATAAGAACATGCAAGTTTGAGTAATGATGAATTTGGCATTGAATCAAAAAGCAAACAAATACTTTTTTTACACGGAGGCCTCGTTTCGGAATAAGTATAAGAATTGATAGACAAATACAATCGAGGTGTGTCAAATATTGGAAGGAGTGGAAATTGGACTGAATCGGAAAAATTTCCAATTTTGTAACATTTTTCATTAATAAATCCAGAATTTTCGATTTTGATTTTTCCGATTTTTTTTTTATCGGAGTTGGAATTTAAATGAGATTCCGATTTCAATTTCCGGAAATTCCGTTTTCCCTAAAATTACACTTATGATATCGATATTACTATGCATTTTATATTTTAGGTGACTAAAACTGGAATTTCCTAATTCCGTCGATTCCGATCCGGAAATTCCGGATTGGAACAAGTGCTAATTTCTATCTGATTGTCCGATTTCCACTTGGCTTGGCTTTGAAGCCCGTGATTAAAAAAGAGAGAATCATAAACAAGGATTATGTAATCATAAAGTGCAAACCAAAGATAAGCACTCATTACATTAGTACAGAAATGAAGCATACAAAGAGAAGAATCATACCGCGGGCCGGGCTCTTTTGGGCCGTGACCTTCTCAGCTCCACCAGCTTATCAGCATTAGCCACACCAAGAACCGCCGATTCATACGTCCCGAAATTCCCGACAATTTTCTTATCGGACTCCAGCCTCAAATACGCCTCGACCCGGTTCGGGGCGGAAGGCCCGGTCCACTGCCTGGAGTGAAACAACAACCCCATCTCCGCCGGAATTGAATCAAATCCACAAGCTGAAATGACCAAAGAGCCCTTCTCCGCCGCCTTGTCGTGGTACGAAGCCTCCATTCTCTCCATGAAATCGGGCTCCCCGCAGATGTCCAAGTAATCGCAGCCCGATTCGACACAGGCCGCAACGACGGGCTCCCCGTAGAGACGAAACGGGCCGACGCAATCCAGAATGATCTTCGCTTGGGACGCGATGCGGGTCAGGGAGTTCGGATCCGATGTGTCGGCGGTGAGGAGGGGGATTTTGGGCGGCGGATTCGGAGCGGAGGCCCATTTCAGTGCTTCGGACAATCTGGACGGGCTTCGGCCCGCCAAGGCTAGGGTTTTGAGGGGCGAGTTCGGCGCGTTGAGGAATTTGAGTGCTTCTCGGACAACGTATTTGCCGGTGAAACCGGAGGCGCCGAAGATCACTACATCGTAGATTCTCGAACTGCGGCTGGAGATTTGGTTTTGATTATCATCCGCCATTGTTGAATTTTTTATCCTAGAAGAGTGTGGATCTTCGTTTGGGGTTTTTGGAGTATTGTAAATTTGTAATCTTTACTGAGTTAGAAATGCGTGCTTCGGTTCAGTAGTTGAACATTCACTATTGCATGTTTGTTTGGAAACTCCGTTTCTTTTACCTTCAATTAATTATTAATTTAATTAATATAAGGTTGGAAATTGGAATTGATTTTCCAAATTCCACTAATTCCGAAATGGAGGCTTCCGATTTTAGAATAAATACCGGATTGTAACAGTTCCGGTTTTTTTTCAACCTTTTCCGGACAAAATTGAAAATTATATCAGATTCCAATTCCGGTTCGATTTTAATTTCCAAAAATATTTTCGAAAATTTTAATTTTTTTTCCCCCAGAAATTTACACAATGATATCAACATTATTTTGTATTTTATATTATAAGTGACTAAAATTGAATATACCGAATTCTAATTTGGACAATATTTTTCATTCTAATTTTCGAAATTCCAATTTCCGTTGGTAATTTTCCAGAATATCATTATTTTAATTTAATAAAAAATTATAACATACACCAGACAAATAAAGTTTAATGTTCAGTTAAAACTCTACAAGGCTATATCCAGCAGTTCTTCTCAAACCTTTTCCCTTAGCAAGAAATCCCACACGCGCCACCTCATCCCATCTCCCTCCTCCAGCATACATGTTCGACACCGAACAGTAAACGCTTCCGTTCTCCGGGCCCACATCCAATATCCACCGTCCGATTCTCTCACCCATCTCCGAATCTCCATAAACCCTACAAGCAGAAAGCAGAGCACCAAGATTTGAAGCATTTCTCGTCGAAGGGAAACATTCTAGAACATTGTAGGCTTCTTCTAATCTCCCGGACCGACCTAACAAATCCACTACACAACCATAATGCTCGTCCGATGGAACTATTCCGTATTCGCTCTCCATGGACCTGAATGCAGACAATCCCTCCTCCACAAGTCCATTATGGCTGCATGCTGATAGTATCGCCCTAAATGTAACTCCATCGGGACCCACATTCTCGTTTTTCATCTTTTCTATCAATTCGAAGGCCCCACCAAAGTCACCATGCATACCGTACGCAGCTATCATCGTATTCCAAGAAGACAAATGCTTTTCAGACATGTGCTTGAATAGATTCCTCGCCGTTTCGAATTTCCCCCATTTGCTGTACGTGGTGATAAGTGAATTCAACAACGTTGTATCTTTTTCTAGAAAGAGTCTATAAATACGAGCATGCACTTCTTTTACTAGGATTAAACATCCTAGTTGGTTCAATATCTGAACCAGACATGTGAACGTAATAGCATCACTGTGTAGATTCTCTCTTTGCATCAGTTGAAATAATACACCGCTTCGTTCAGAAATCCGTTGTTCACAAAACCCGTCATCATTGAAGTCCACGTCACCCTATCCTTGATCTTGATCTTGTCAAACACTTGCTTAGCTGATTCTACGAAGCCGCATTTTGCGTACGTATTTACGAACTGATTTGATATGTCGGTGTTTGCTTCTAGCCCTTGTCGGTAAACATATGCATGAATCGATTTGCTTGTTCGAACGTATTTCGTATCGGACAATGCAGAAAGGACACTGATAATAGTACCCGTATTCGGTCTGATACAATTAGTGACCATTTCTTGAAATGTCTCTAAAGCTTCGAAAACACGTCCGTTATTGAGATAGCCACTAATCATCACATTAAACAAAGCATCGTCCTTATTAGTCTCTGTCGTGCGAAAGATATTAGTTGCTTCAGATAAGTGCTTGCATTTGGAATACATATCGATCAAAGCTGTGGTGCAAACAAGATCAAGATTGACTCCTTTTCGAAGTATGTGACAATGGATAGCCTTTCCTACGAGCAAATAGCCTAAATCTGCACAACACAAAAGCCCGTTTGCTAGAGCGATCAAATCAAGATCGCATTTACTACTGACCATTTGGAGAAAATGGTCAAATGCTTCCAACGGCTGTTGTAATTGAAGATGACCAGTTATTAAAGCATTCCAAGAACCGGTAGTTTTTTGGGTCATCTTATCGAATATCATGGCTCCGCTGTATGGATCGCCGCATTTTATGTACATATCTAATAAACTTGTTTCGAAAACTTCATTTAGGCGACCGATTTGTCTTCTAATTGCGTAGCCATGTATAGATCTCCCGTTTTCCAGTGTTCTTAGTCGCGATGCACACTGTAGTAAACTCACGAGTGTTACCCGATTAGGCTCGAATCCATTCATCTGCATTTCCTTTGCAACTCTAAAAGCCTTGTAGGAGTGATGGTTGCCAAGTTGAGCATACCCTGTTATCATTGAAGTATAAGCAACCACATCTCTGTCGGTTATTTCATCGAACACTTTGGCTGCATCCCCGATTTTATCACACTTCGTGTAGAAATTAATGAGCGACGATCCCACAAATGGATCATAACTCAATCCGAATTTAAAAGCATCAGCATGAAGATTCCTTCCGAACTCAGTCGCGCCCGATTCAACACAGCTTTTCAAAGCAAAAGTGATTGCTGCACCATGAATCCCAATTTTTTTCTGCTTCAAATTCGAATAAAGCCGTAAAACTTCACCGTATTCATCAGCTCTGAAACATCCAACGATGATTGAACTCCAAACAGAAAGATCTGTATTGATGATTTTGTTGAAAACCCATTTGGATTCGGCCAACAGATTGAATCTTGCGTAGGAATTAAGAAGCTTGAAGCACAGAAATTCGATCTGGTCAAACCCTTGAGTAATCACGCAAGCATGCAGCTTTCTCAAATCACTGATCTCTGTACACTTCTCCAAACAAGAAGCAAATTTATCTGTAATGGAAGTTGTGTAATTTTTGCATCTCAGCATCTGTACAAATTTTTTTTTTACTGAAAACTGGGATAGTTTATATTTTTTAGGATAAATTACGAAAACCCCCTAAACTTAGGCTAAGTAACGAAAAATACCCTCATCTATCCGTAATAACCAAAATCCCCCTCTGATTAACTGTTGATCGAGTTTTTTAACAGAAAATGTATACAGTCTATTATACCTTCTGTTAAATAGGTGAAAAATAAAAGAAAATATCTGAAATTGTTCTATTCCTAAATTGAAAAAATAAATAAAAAATCCGTGAGAAGTCACATTATAACAGACGGGGTAAGATGGAAACAAACCGGGGAGGGGGGGGGGGGGGGGGTAATTAAAAAAAAGTTGAAGCGGTTTTTGTAATTTAATCTAAGTTTTGGGGTTTCTTAATTTACCCTATTTTTTATTACATATTTTATTTTATTTTTTCAAATTGAGCTCGATTCATTATGTGAACGAACCCAGCTGGAACGAGAGCTTTTAACGATCGATCTCGAATCGAGTAATTTGGTTTAACCCTGCAGCTAGAAGACTAGTTCAATACTGAGCATTACATATTGCATTGGTTAAGAAATGGCATCAAATTCATATGAATTATTAAAAATAGAATTCTATAACTTCATAATAATAATATATTCACATAAATTGGTATTTTAAAAAAAAAAAAAAAAAAAAAAAGGAATCTTGATCAAGAAACTCTGTCAGCACTTAACTGTAAAAGAAAGAACAGCATTAGCACACCTCTGCCTAGGCAACCTCCTAGTCCTCTTCCCCCATCCACTCAAACCGTTTCTCTCTTCGATTCCACAAACGGGCTGCTCCATTTCGCAAACGGGTCGCTCCGTTTCAGTCGAGCAAACCGTTTTCGCGGCCGAACACGTAGTAGTATTCAAACGCTTCCTCCCCCTACCGTTTCTCACAGACCCCCGTTGAGACAGTCTCAACTGCCAGTTGCCGCCTTGTTCCCCTTTCATCAGCTCTTCAAACGTCTGGAAATCCTCCGCCACCTGTCGACGTGACAGCGTGATCAAACCCGGGAGTACGTCCCTCTGAAAATCCTTTCTTTGTTGCCTCCCTCTTCTCGACTGCCCTCTTCGAGACGATTTGGATAAACTCGCTCGGTTGTCATCATCGGTTGGAGGGTTGTTATATAGCTCGAACGGCGTGTAGTGATAGTGCTCGTCTTTTGTGTCCTCTAATTTCAATGTCGTGAGTTCGAATTCGTCCATTTCGTCGCTGTATTGCGAAGAAACGATTTCGGCAAACCATTCGAGATTATTGTTATTATTATTATTACTGCTCGATTCGACTTCTGCGGATGATGGCGTTGATGACATGGTGATTATGGCCTCGGCTGCGATTCTGTCACGCTCTTCGTAAGAAATGTCGGTTAATTTCTCTGTGTTGACTTCTTTAGGAGATGCATTTGTGGTGGCGATTTCGGAAATTGCTGACGTGGCATCTTCCTCGTCGTCCAAAGACATGTTCAAGTCGATATGATGCATCGAATTAGCCTTTGAGACATTTTTGTCATCGGAATTTAGATCCTTAAAACTTTGAACCATGTCGAAAATTGGAAAACCGAGAATCTTTGGAGAGAGTTCCGTTTTTGGCTTCAAAGTCCGGAAGGTTCCGTCGGGTACTTCAGCTTTCTTGAAAAAATCCATAGAACAATTCTGCAAAGAGTCCATATTCATAAAATAAGAACTCTTCTTCTCTTTGCTCATATCATTACTAACTTGTGAAGTTCGAAGAAACCAAGGTAACCCTCGATTTTGATTTTCTGAATCGTTCTTCGAAATTTCCGATTTTTTCGAGTTTATATCGTTCGAATTCTCGAAATATTTCACGGGTTCTCTTTCAACTGCCTTCGAATGTTCGTTTTTGCCATCAAGATTGAATTTTTGCATGGACGTACTAGCGATCCAAGAGGATGGCTCGAAAGAGACAACACGGTGATTTTCTTGTTTTGGTCCGAATTTCGGACCCAAAGTACTTGACATAGGTGGATTGAAATCGAATAAATCATCACTTTCTTCGTAAATCTCGACCCCAAAAATTTTCTTACTCCGACGATTCAAGAATTCCTTTTTCGGCTCAGCCAATAGTAGCGATTCAGGAGATGCAAGTGGCTCGCGATCATATCTCCTCCCTTCTGAAAAAATCCCAAAGAACCAAAACGAAACTAAACCATTGGCACAATAAAAAAAAATCTCGAAAAATGTAACGTAAATGTTTTTTTAGGCTTACCAGAAAGACCATCGTACAAATGCTCTTTCCCATTCTTTTCGTTCGTTCCAATGATGGAATTTTTCAAGAGATCTTTCGTCACGAGATTAAATTTCGAACATGAATTCGCCGACACTTCTCCATCTATTGGATTGGTTATCCTTAAATCTCCCGTATGACAATCGGTTCTTTTGAAGTACAAATTATACATAGAAGCATCGGCATTGTTATTACACGGAGATGATGTTTGGACAGTAGTTAGAGATAATTTAGTGTCTCTATTGTACGAGGCCTGATCGACCAGGGGCATTTTAGGAAATCCGAGTTCATATGTTCCGTTTGGGAAAACACCGCCCCGTTTGACTTCGTTCGTCAGCTCTTTCTGTCTTCTATAAACACGGTGCAATTCTTGAAGCTGATTAAAAAAAATGCACGAAATCCGATTAAATTAACATAGTAGTATTGGAGTTAAAAGAGTGAAATGACACATTTATACCTGTTGTCTGAAAATCGATTCATGCTCGAGAATTGTCTGCCTCACTTTCTCCGGGTCATTTTGAAACGATTGGTTTCCGAGATAGTGGGGCCCCATAGGAGGGTATTCCCGTAATAAAGTATTAGCTCGTATTTTAGTTCCCATTTCTGAAATCAACAAAAGATAATAGAAACTATAAAATGTCGAAATCGTCGGTTCTTATGCCAAATCCATGCAGCATATATATATGTACAGTTCATTCAAACTAGATAATTCCTATTGCAATGTAACAATCAGAAAAATGTTACTATATATACACATCCTCAACAGGCAGTTGTCTTAACTATTGCAATTTTAATCGAACAACGCCGGTTCGTTTTTCCTGTAAGAGATTCACCGTGTTGTCGATTCAATGTATGCCCAAAAAAATTAAAAATTAGAAACAAATCATTGTGCAATTTCCTGAATTGTTCATTTCAAAATCAAGAAAGTGGTACATATGAAAAAAAAAAAAAAACAAGAAACAGCAAAATTAAGCTACAAAATTCATAGCAGAAGCCATCCCACATCACACAATCATCGAATAGAATTATAAATAAATAAAAAAATTAAAAAAATCATAAAAACTCATACAGTCATACTCAAACAATAAAAAATAATAATAATAAATTAATTAATTAAAAAGAAAAAAACAAGAATTACCTCACACAGAGATTCTTTGTTCCAGAGTTCTTTAAAGCTGGAATGTAAAAATCTTCTGAAGTAAAAGGACAAGAATTGAAGGACCCCAGAGAATTAAAGCTGGAATCTTTTTACTGCCATTGGAGAAGAACCTTCAAAAGCAAATAAAAAAGATCACACCCCACAAATTAATTATATAAATAAATAACAATTGTTCATCAATTCTTGATCAACAGCACATGTGTGTGTGTGTGTGTGTGTGTGAGAGAGAGAGAGAGAGAGAGATCCAAGATAAGATCTCCCTTCAGACAAACAGAAAACATGAACAAGTGTATATATGTAAAGAATTAACAATGACTTGAAATTTGTAAAACATACCTTATTCTTCTTTCTATGTACTTCTCTCTCTCTCTCTCTCTCTCTCTCTCTCTCTCTCTCTCTCTCTCTCTCTCTCTCTCTCTCTCCCCCAAGTTTCTGAGTCAATCATTTCTTTCCCATTTCGCCATATGAAAGATTTTATTACAGTACAGGAGAGAGGAGAGAAAAGATAACACACTATCTAAAGAGAATACATTTATATATTATTTAGTATATATTATATTTCAACGAGATTTTCTTGGTTTGTACCAAGTGAAAGAGGCATGGGCATCTCATCTCTCTTGTGACATTTATTTTTCAAGATTCTCTCACCTTCCATGTCTTTTGGGCTTGCACAATATAATTTTAGCTTAAATTATGGTCACCCCTCGAGTAGTGTCAAATTACTAAAAAAATCCTCATGTTTAAGTAATTACAATCATACCCTCAGTTATGAGTCTTCCTACGCATTCACACTTATGGTATCAAATTTGTACTCGTTTTACAATAGTCGAACCCCACATTATGAAACAAGATGATCATAAAATCGTGTCCCTTTGACTTGTAAATATCAGATTGTGGTGCATTAGGAACTGCGTTTTTGCACAAAAAAAGTACAAACTAGAGAACGTTCCACGGAATCTAGAAGATTACGTTGAATTTGACACCATCAGAGTGAACGTGTAAGAAGACTCATAGTTGATGACTCGTAATTTATCCTATAATTTCGTGTAAATAATTTTTTTCCACGTGGATATGTTTTTTTTCTTTTAATGAAATATAATATTTTTGTTTCTTTTAATAAATTATTGTATAATGGAATGGGGACACATGATTTAACTTTGCAACAACTAATGGAAATCAACAGTTTTCCTAAAAGGCATCTAAGTGACCTCATCTCACTTGCTCCCCCCCTACCCCACCCACGCGCACGGTTGGCGACTGACAGATATTCTCCCCTCTGTGAGAAAGTACGACGAATCTCATCTGTCTGGCGAGTGGATTTCACGTGCATCATGTGGCGCGTCTGCGGACGATGATTCCTTAGATTGACTCGTGAATTGGCTCTTACATGAGAATTTACAAATGACCTAAATCTCAATAGGCAGCGAAGATAAGATATTTATTTATTGCATATAAGGACCTCTATATCTCATTTTATTTAATCATTAATTAATTGGTTGACAAATCAAAATAATTTTATTTTATAAATCAACATATAAACTATAAATTATCATATATTTCTTTTTTTTTTTAAAGAAATTAGCACTCACAACCCACATATAGTAGACTCTCAATAAATTAATAACTTCTGTTAAATAATAATTTATCCTGATCTCAACTCGGTAAAACTATTCATTCGATAATATAATATTTCACTAATGTAATTTTTTTGATCTCGACTGCGTAGTCTTGAAGGGGCCGTTTTCCTCACCTACCCTAATTAAAAACAATTTAAAAAAAAAAAAATCAACTTCATTGAAAAGATTAATTAATAAGCAATTAATATTTACAGCTTCGCCCATAGATACATTAGCATTTATTTATGAAGAATAATGGCAATGAAAGTGGACTATTCTACAAGCTTTTTTACACTTCATTATAAAATACTTAGATCGAGTAAACCATCTATTTTGAAAATCGAACCGGCCGGTTTAACTGCTAGGGTTAGTGCTAGATAATGGATGGGTTGTTGGATCTGTTTTGTGTTGCCAGTGCATAGATGGTCCCTAATTATATATATATATATATATATATATATATATATATATATATATATATATATATATATATATATATATATATATATATATATATATGTATGTATATGTATATTAATAATGGGCAGACATTATTTCAAGATTTTCATTTCACTTTTCCATTTTTAACTTTTATAAGATAAAGTCATGTAAGAAATCAAGAATTGGTGCATAATTCTATTCATTTATCATTTTATTTTTATTTGTTTTAATTATTATTTTTTTGCTATAATGAGCTTCAATAATGCATAAAGATGAATAATTTTAAGTGACTTATTTGGGCATTTTTCATTAAAGGAAGTTGTGGGAAAATAATAAATATATATAGAAAGTATATATTACTATTTTTACTAAATATCAATTTTGTTCTTCTCAAATTGGCTAATGCATACATGCTTTTGATAAAGGCATATTACCAACCGAACCGTCGTTAGCAGAGTTGGTATATAGCCTCGATTACTAGTGCAGAGGTGTACGGTTCGAATTATGCGGTTTAACCGTGACCCAATCGGTTGTCCGCTTCTTTGTCCGGATCGGTTTTAAAAAACATTTACATTACTTTTTGTAAATTTTTAAAATCACGTTAGATGTATGGTAATATATGTGTTTGTATATTAAAAGTTAGTTATGATAATTAGTTGAATTGGAGACTTAAGGTTGATTTTAAATTAATTAGTAGGCTTTCTACTTTTTTTTTACAATATAGTTATTTAAAACTATATACAAATAATTTCCTAAAAAAAAACTATATACAAATAATTAAAAACAAAAGTACATCAAATAACCCAGATAAATCTCGGTCGCTCCAACCGTGAACCAATTGTATGCTAGCTTATGTAAGTCCGATTTTAAAAACATTAATGATTCTAACAATTCAATTAAAAATGTGACGGTTTTTTTGGAGAAACTGAACAGGTCAACTGAAGATAGATTTCGCATGGTTCAAGCTTGAATTTTGTGACGAATTTAAAAAAGGAGATGGGCCGGGCCGGGCCGGGCTATAAGTGAAAAAAAAAATCAAGATTATATGGTATTTATTATCTTTAGTTATTAAATTAAAATATTTTAGATATAAAATTTGCATCAACATAAAATTCACAATTATCCCAATTTTAGTTCTTCTATACACAAAATTAGCATTTAAAATAAAATAAAAAAATAATCACCAAACTTTGGTTGGGCCCACAAGCCCGAGAATCTCTTCCCAAAGCCCAATACTCCCAATACTAGAAAGCCCAACAACACTTGGGCTGCAAGCAACCACTGTCCAATAACCAGAATTAACCTCGTGCCTCAACTGCTCCTTCTCCCACGCGCAGTACCCATCGAAGAATCTAAAATCCGCCGCCTGCAAAACTTCTCTCTCCACCATTTCAGCTGCGCGGCCCACGTTTTCCTTCGTCCCGTAATACAGACCTTTCATCACCTCGTCGAGCGCGCCGCTCTTACAGCAAACGCCGTCGTTTTCTTTTTCCGGGTTCACCAAGAACATGCCCTCTTCCAGTGGTCCCCCGTAGAACAGCGGCCCGTCGGAGAATGCGCCGGAGACGTCCATCGCCGACGAACGTATCTCCTTGATCGACATGAGCGACGGCCGGTTCAGTATGAGCCCGGTCGGCCCGATCGGGCCGGTGGATAGTAGCAGGACGACGGTTCTTTCGAAGATGTGGACTCCGTCGAGCTTCTCCGTCGCGATTAGCAGACACCCTTTCTCCGGCTCGTGGATTCTGTGGGCCCATTTTGCCGGAGGAGGATGATCGGAAAATTGATCGGCCGCCGGAGGAAGATTTTCCGGCGGGAAAACACGTTCTCTGGCTACTAGTCTTGCTCGGAACGATCGCCAGTCGGAGCTGAGAAATGGGCCTTCTTCTTCCGACAGTGAACCTTATTTGTGTTGGCAATTAGAAAAAAAAAAAAAGATTGGATTTTTATTAGAAAATAATCAAATATGCATAATTATTTAATAATTAAAAAAAAGATCGGATTTTTATTACTTCTTTGAGTTAGAAAATAATCAAATATGCATAATTATTTAATAACTGAAAAACAAAAACATACATGCTACAGAAAATTGCGCGCCAAATTTCTTAGTACGAAGCAGCTTCTTCCTCGTATAGAAACAAACTCTGCCTCTAACTGAGGGAAGAACTTCAATTTTTTTTGTGAAGGAATTAGGAGAGAGAAAGCAAGCGTCCATCGTTGTTTATTTTTCTCTCTCAAGTTTCATATATATATATATATGCAGAAAAGTAAAGGGATACATATCCATGAGGATAAGGGGAAATTTGGATGCATATGTATTAGTGGGAGTGTGGCTGAATTCAGACCACCGAATTGCTTTGTTCTTGTCTAAGTGTAGGGTGAAAAGTGCAGAGGACCCATCCCTTTGAGTTTTAAGTACACCAAAAGAAGTTGGGAGTGACCTTTGACACGTGGCGTTGTCTGATTGGTAGCCCTTGGATATTGCTAATTCTAGTTTGTGAACACTTGATCCGGAGGATGTATGTAGAGTGTAGACCCTCCGATCGCTTTTCGGATCCCGATTGTCTTGACGGTGAAATAGTCGGTATGTATTGCATCCCTCTAGATAGGGCTCGGTGAAGTTTTTTTTCCGTTCGGAGGCAATGCCCGCAATTTTTCTTTTACCGAGTGTGTATGTATACATTGTATATACAATCATTCATTAATCATCCAATATTTACACTTTTTCCACAGGCTAAGTATTTGTTTAGCATTTGTAAAACTTATCAAAATTATAACCTTATAAGAAAAATGAACATGATTCATTCATGCCTGACTGCAGAGATGTCTTCTAAACAACAACATTTGGAACACAAGCAATTTTCCTAAGATGCTGACTCAGCCCATCGACTGTCTCGTATATGCTGTCCGATTTGGGGTGGGTAGTATCCATAACCGTAAACTCATGAAACTCGTCATGCAGCTCTATCGAACTAACTCCCTTATTAGCCCTTTCGCCACCTGTCTCTTTCATCCTCGATCTCACACTAGCAACACTCCCCCAATCTCCCGCATTAGCATGTATATTCGACATCATACTGTAATTCCGCGCGTTTTCCGGATCCAATTTAACCAACTGATCAAGAACCTCGTTTGCTAATTCCACCGCATTATGCATTCGACAAGCCCCTAAAAGAGAGCTCCAAATCACGACATTCGGCTCGAACGGCATGCTGTGCAGAAGACCGAATGCTTCGTTTAGGCAACCCCCGCGCCCCAAAAGGTCAATCATGCAACCGTAGTGCTCGATTTCAGGGGCGATTTCGTAATCACTCTCCATGCTGTAGAAATGGTGGATCCCATCCTTGACCAAACCGGAATGACTGCAAGCGGAAAGAACAGCGACGAAAGTCACTTTATCGGGTTCAAATCCCTCTCGTTTCATCCTATCGAAGAGCTGAAGGGCGTTTTTACCGTGACCGTGCATGGCTAAGCCATGGATCATCGCATTCCACGAGATTAAATCTTTTCTTTCGATGGAGTTGAATATACTCCATGCCCGGTTTAAGCTGCCGCACTTGCAGTACATGTCGACCAATGCGTTGTTGACCAACGTACTGCATTTGTAACTAGTTTTCGTTATGGATTGGTGGACTTTCTTGCCTAACCCTAGCAAACCAGACTCTGCACTAGCCGATAGAATGCTGACGAAACTCGTGTCGTCTGGCCTCAATTTTTCACCCTCCATTCGATGGTAGAGTCCAACGGCTTCCTTTCCGTTCCCCTTTTCCGCGTAACTCGATATCATTATCGTCCACGTCACCAAATTCTTGGCCGGCATACTATCGAACAGCACCTTAGCCATATCAATGTCGCCTGCTTTGGCATAACCCGAGATAACCGTCGACCACGACACGACATCTCTAGACGGCATCTTCTCGAATATCTGGTACGCAGTGCGCATCTCTCCTGCCTTGACGTACCCATCCAGAATGGCGTTCCAGCTCACCCTATCTCTCTCGGGCATTTCGTCGAACAGCTTCCTCGCCTCCTTCAACTCGCCCGCTTTCACCAGTCCGCTGATCATCGAATTGTAAGTGACCAGGTCCCTCTCCGACATCACACCGAACAGCGTCTTCGATTCCTCAAGACCCGTCAGCCCACACTTGGAGTAGGCATCGATCAGCGAATTGGGCACGAACAAATCCGAGTAAAAATTGCATTTTTCGACATGGGCGTGAATCATTTTAATCGATTTCAACCCCGAACAAGCCTTCAGAAGAAATAAATACGTGTAGTTATCCGGCGAAACCCCCGAACACCGCATTTCACAGAAAACCTCAAAAGCCTTATCGGGCCGAGAGTTCTGAACGTAGGCCTTAATCAGAGTGTTCCACAGGTGAGAATTGGGTTCCTCGACCTGATCGAATACATTGACGGCTAGCGCCATTTGACGGCACAACGACAACGCGGAGACGAGCTTGGGGGCAACGAAGGGGTGGTTGTGGAGATTTGATTTGTATATGAGCGCGTGGAGTTGCTTCAGCTGGTTCAAATCGGTGCACTTGTGGAGGTCCGACAGTTTTTGCTCGAAAAGCCGCCGCCGGGAGAGAAACGTCGGAGCTCGAATCGGCGCGGGCATCTGCATTTTTTGTAGTGCCGGGGTTTTTCTTTGAAATTGGGGTTTGAATGGACGGGAAAGAATTAAGCTTGGAGATAAGTATATATTTATTTATTTCTGTAAACACACCATTATTTTCATGTAAATACCATTGTAACCCCTATAGAGTGGGGTATGTGACATATTACCCCCTCTACTATTAGTCTATTATTACTTGTGATAATTACATGTTGCCATTTAATAGCAATGATTAAGAGGTCATTAGTAGTTTGATTAGTGTTCCTAGAATATCTACCTTTTCCATGATTATAAGAGTAATCAAAAAAATTATTAGGAGAATTGAAAATGAATTTAATTTTTTATATTCTTTTAAATAATGAAAAAAAAAAATCACGACTCTGTTCTATAGATGCACTGAATATACTCTCATTCGTGTACAATTGCTTGTAAATCACACAAGAAACGTAATTTGTAATTTCGTACTATACATAAAATCACGCGTGACAAATTGGACCTATAAATATTGACAAATTGTAGATTCAAACGTGAATCATTTGATTCCACCATGCTCTGTTACTCTTAATATCTTATAAAATTACATCCTTACCCCTCTAAATATTTCATTCTTTTCGTTCATTTTTCACTACCCCTCCATACAACTCGTAAAATATTTCAATTTGCTTTGCTTCGCTTTCATGTTATGGTTCATATTATTTTTTGTGTTTTCAATGTTCGTTGTTTTGTTCATTATTCATTGATATATGTCGTTTTTTTTTCTTTTGCACAACCTCGCCTCTTTTTTAAATTATGCGACAATAATGATGAATAACTAGACAATAATGAATAAGACTAAATTCGACAGATCAACATTTTATATTTATATTTTCAATAAAAAAAAAAGCCCAACAAACAAATATCAAGATAATAGCCAAAAGTTGGGCTCGAAATCTACTAGCCCAACTCCATAAATCTCATAAAAAAGGAAGAATTAATAATTCAATTTTAATCAAAATTAGTACGATTTATTTAGGTGGCGTTTGCAAATGATTATTTAAAAGCAGAAGTCAGTGATTGTGATTTAAGTTAGTTTTAAGTGTTTATTTTTAAAAGTTGGGGGTGTTTGCAAATATTTCAAAAAATGAACTAAATTGAAAAAGCAGGATTATGGGTGCTTTTAGAAAAATAGCTTAAAACAGATTATTTTAAGAGAAGCAAAAGCAAAAGTTGATTTTGTAAACACGTAAAAACAGATTATAAACAAAAACACCGCATAATTACTTTTAAAAAACATTTACAAACACCAACTTTCACTCAAATGAGGTTAATTCCACTATTAAAAAGTAATCAAATCATAATCGCACTCTTCTGTTGCGATGAACTGACAACCACCTACTTTTGTATAAAGGATTAGGATTGATAGGATTGATAATCATGGATTATGGAAGAAAGGTAGATAGAGATTAATTAGGGTTAAATTACGGTTACCAACCAAAACAAAACAAACCAAACCAACAATGGCGATTCCACCTACCACGGTTAAGCAGGAGCAACAACCCAATCACACATCAAATACATATGCTTCAAATTCAATTCACTCTCCAACAACTCCCATTTCCGCTTTGCTTCTATTGCTTTTGCTCTCACCAAACCAAATCAGAATAACCGTCTCCTCTGCGTTTGGTGTTCTTCCCCCAATTTGTGTGTTCGTCGTAATTTTCTTCATTCTCTCTTTCCGATTTCAGAAATGGAGGCCATGCTGTTGAGAACCACCGCCGCCGCCGCCGCCGCCGCCGCCGTGCTCAGCCCCTGCACTACTTCCAGCAAGGTTTCAATATCCGGCGGCTGCTCTTTTCCCCAACACAAGCATTGTAGCTTCCGCGTTCTGAATTCCGGCTTTTCCAGTATTCGCATTCAGGCGATTAAAGCTTCTCCGTCTACCCCTGAGTACAATTTTTTATTTATTTAATTTACTTTAATATATGTATATTTTTTTGTTTATTATTTGTCTCTTCTTCGTGTTGTATGTTCTGGCACATAAGAATTGGGGAAAATTGGTGACTGATTGAGGTTTTTGCCTGAGGCATGAGTTTTTTTGTGTTGTGTGTAAAATGCAGAGGCATTTGCGGCAGACTTACAATTACGAGTGTCTCTATTCAATTTAATCCCTCCTTAATCGGATAATCTTTTCGAACATGATAATAAAACGTTAAAATGTGTCCTTAATTATGTGATTTTTTGATATCTTTTTGGTTTGCGTTTCCTCATTGAGTTGCTTGCAAGTTTACCTTCGAATGTAATACAAAAATCGTCATAGGAGAAAACAAGTATCACTTTCCTAAGATTAGTTGTGTACACGAATCGAGCCATGTTTAAGATTATTTGAATTTTTATCGAACTCTCAATCTTTTGTTTGGATTTGGTTTGATAAGCAATCACGAATGTTAATCGAGCCGAACACGAGTCGAGCTTGAGTAGCTCGATCTTTTGTACATATTTTACCATTGTTTTGTACATATTTTTATCGAGCTTTTGAAACTTGTGCTTGATTTTTTTTTATTTCCACCTAATGTTCCTACACGAGTTAGCATAACACTAGAGAACGTTGTTTTGTGCCTTCTTTAAAATCTCCTGTGGGATTTTATGTGACAAAACGAATCAAATTTGTTCATACAAGTGATTAATGAATCTTGTTTCTTTTCAGAGTGGAAAAAAACAGGGTAGATGAATCTCATAGATACACTCTGGACGGGATCAGAAACTCGTTGATACGGCAAGAAGATAGCATTATATTCAGTCTAGTTGAGAGAGCTCAGTTTTGTTACAACGAAAAAACGTACGATCCCAATGCTTTTCCCGTGAAGGGATTCCATGGCTCTTTGCTCGATTACATGATCAAAGAAACTGAAAAGCTTCAGGGGAAGGTATATATTTAATTTCTGCGCCTTTCTTGAAATTTTTATTGCTAAAAATTGACATATTTATTTAATTCATATTTTTTATGTGGTACATAGGTTGGAAGATACAAGAGTCCGGACGAACATTCTTTCTGCCGAGATGAGTTGCCTGGGCTTGTGATTCCCCCACTTGAGTATCCACGGGTAAATTATAAAAATAATATTTGTTTTATGTTTATTTAATCTTTTAAAATACATGGCCTGATTGTCAATAAACTTGTAGCAGCTAACTTTAAGTATTTTGATGATGTCACTGCAAATCTTATTACAGGTTCTGCATCCTGCAGCAGACTCGATAAATATCAATGCTCAAGTGTGGGATATGTACTTCAAAATTATCCTCCCTCGATTAGTCAAACAAGGCGATGATGGTAATTATGGATCAACTGCCACTTGTGACATATTTTGCTTGCAGGTATGTATAGATATATATTAGCTTTATTGAAAATGCATTGAAATATGAGTTAGTATATGTATCTGCTACATGTCAAGAATGCGATATGGAGATTTTTGACATATTTCAAATGTTGTTCGATCTTATAAATAAAGAGACTGCTACACTGCCTTTTTGCAGACATTGTCGAAGAGAATTCACTATGGCAAATTTGTGGCTGAAGCGAAATTCCGGGCCTCCCCCGATGTATATAAGGCTGCCATTGAAGCACAAGTAAGTTAACTAACACCAGTTTCAAGAATGCATACATGTTAATACATACATATGGCGAAACAGAAATTTTATTTCGACTGCACCGAAAATGATGCAGGATAAAGGCCGATTGATGGAGTTGCTGACATATCCAGCGGTGGAAGAGGCGGTTAAAACGAGGGTGGAGATGAAAACACGAAGATGCGGGCAAGAAGTGATTTTAGATGGAGGTGAAGAGAATGCCCAACCATTCTATAAAATAGATCCGAGCCTAGTTGCTGATCTGTATGGGGATTGGATCATGCCTCTGACGAAGCAAGTTCAGGTTAAGTATTTGTTGAGAAGGCTCGATTGAATTGAAACAATTGTTGGATGAAATTTACTATGCGCATATGTTCATAGATGTTCATAGAGATGTGTACTTCTATAAGAGTTTCTTGACTGTGTTGTACAATCATGTGTGTGTGTTTGGTGAGGTAGAGAATTGTTAAACCTTAAACCAGCAGTATGGATTTATAGTATGATGAATTTTTTCGAAGTGCTTGTTGCATTGTGTGCGTTTATGAGGATGAAGTGTCCCGTTTTCTCCATTGGAGTTTATTGCATTTAGTACCCTTTTGGGTTGTATCGAATTTCTAAAAAACTCTCCATGTTATTTTATTTGCAAAAACACCCCTATAAAGCATTGTTTTTAGCAAACACCCCCCTAAATAGTGAGTTTTTAGGGGGTAGTTTGCTGAGAACGATTGAATCAATGGTGGTTATTGCCTATAAAATAGCACGAGGAGTTTTTCAGCAATTAGTAATAATAGAGGGGTGCTGAATGCAATAAAAAAAAATATCTCGTGCTTTTGTTCTTTTAGTGGGCTCAGCCCAAATTTGGGCCACCTTGCTTTCAAAATCATGTGAGATGGACCCTTTTGATTTTTATTTTAAATTGTCCTAATTTATGGCAGTCCTATAAATTTGTATATAATATTAATTTGGGTCAACTTGGACCGGAAAAAATACAATTATTGCCCCTCAAGTTTGCAAATACATTTGGTCCATAATGTTTTAAAAATTCAGCTATGTTAGTCCTTTCCGTTAAATTTTAGTTAGCACTAATGGAATCAAGCGTGTGTCTTTCACAGACTTAATTGACGGACTAATGGTAAATTGTGAAAAATACCAAAAAGTGTTATGGCATTAAAATATGAGGGACCAAATGTGTTTTTTGTGAAAATGGATGACCAAATGTGAAATCGGTGCAAACTTGAGGGATAAAACAGTAATTTTCTCACTTGGACCTGAAGTCTTAGAGCATCTCCAACCGGTTTCACCATTTTTTCACCAAATCCTATTTATGGTGGTGAAAAAATGGGTTCATCTCCCACCGGTAGCACACCATTTTACTCTTCCACCATTTTTAGTGGAAAAATGGTGGTTTTGGTCTCCAATGGGTATCACCAAAATTTAGACCAAATATTAAAATAATAATATTTCACCATTTCACCACTTATAGGAAATGAAATTTGGTTTGGTCTCCAATGGCATTTCACCATATATACCCCAAAACTATAAATCTAATGTTAATCGTAATTTTATAATATTTTATTTCGTAAATATTAATTATAGAACCAATGCTAAGTAATAAATTTTCTCAACTAAATAATTTAAAAATTATGTTATTAATCTTAAAAAATTGTCTAAACATGAAATAACATGAACTCAAATTATTTTAAATATAATAAAATCATACATAAACAATAATCTCATAAATTATTGCTTATTGTATTTTATTAATAGCAATTAGCGTATTAGTTAAGTAAAGAAATGAACTAATAAACATTGATACCAACAAAATAAACAAATTAATTAAAAATAAGCATATTTATATTTTTAGAGTTAATGTTTTGTTAATAATAACAAATGTATTTATATTTTAAAAACTAATTTAATAATTAATACCAATGTATTTACGATAAATATGCTAATAAGTTGGTAATCGGGTGCAGTTAGTTAAAATCGTCATTTTATATGGTACTTAATAAAATGGTGTTAATTACGGCAAATCCTATTTTCACCTCTATATTTGGTAGGAAAAATAGGATTTGGTGGAAAAAATAGGAAAATGGTGGACCGGTAGGAGATGAAAATTTCTTCACCAAAAAATTTGGTGGAAAAATAGGATTTGGGTATTTGGTAATATGAGGGTTGACCACGGTTGGAGGCTAAAACCAAATCTCTATAATTTTAGGTGTAATGGTGATATAGGAATTTTGGGTGGGAGGCTAAAAACACCTAAATTAGATGAAAAAGTGGTGTTATGGTGTCCGGTTGGAGATGCTCTTATATGCACACAGCACAATTTGTTAAATATTGAAATAATTAATCGGATTAATTAAAAAAAAAACCCTAAGATAGTTTGCAGTTTGAATAGTTGTTAAATATATAAATTATAATTAGTGATTTGAATAAATGAAATTACCATATTTCCGGAGAAGGAAATAAATATTTATTTAAAGAAAAAAATGATAATTAATTAATAGAGAGAGAGAGAGAGAGAGAGAGAGAGAGAGAGAGAGAGAGAGCATCCCACCGTCAAAATGGTTCCCACTGTCAATTAGCTGTACTAGTGCAGTTTGAACGTTTGCCTGAGAGAAATTTAAATATTGGATAAAAAATATATTAATTAATTACTAATAATGTATGGATAAATACACACACACACACACACACACACACACACACACTATCTGTATCTAATTCAGAACCACCTCGGAGGAGATTGATTTACTACTTACTTTACTAACGTACAGATCTGCACTCTACCCCACACGCCTCTTTTCTTTCTTATTTAGCAGCGTGAGACTGAGTAGAGAGAGAGAGAGAGAGAGAATCCTAGAGAGAGAAAGGATGGAGGGGCTAAGGCGGAGCATTTTGTTGGCGACGGCGGCGCTTATGTTCGCGGCGGTTATGCTGCCGGAGGTGGCGGCGGTGCGGTACATAGTGGGCGCCAACATGGGTTGGACCTCCAATGTGAACTACACTATCTGGGCTCAGAACAAGCACTTCTACAATGGCGATTGGCTCTGTATGCTCTCTTTCTCTCTCTTCCAATTTTCAGATCTGCCTTTTGTTATTATTTTGCTCAATTAATTTACTTTGTTGTGGGCTATTTGTTTCAAAAAAGATCCGTTTTTTATTTAGTTTTTTCTTGATTTCTATAGTTAGATCTGTTGTTTTAATTTGAATTTTCCATGTGTCTCTGTTTAATTTTCTTAATTATCAATAATTATCTTGTTCTTAACTTCTTACATCCTTAATATCTAGAGTTGTTTATGCCTGTTGGACTAAATTTACTAGTGAAAAATTCGATCTTTCGAATTAATGAATGCTTAAGAACTAGCAAATTAGCTGCATATACCGATGAATTGTAGTTATTTTATTTCGTGATTTGCTGTTTATACTTGGGTTATTGCTGTCGAAGTTATAAAGATTAGATTTTTACCTTAATCGTAGCCTTCGAAAGTCGAAACTACGACCGATCGATCTATATATATACGCATGTGCTAGTTGTTTATGTTCGCATAATCGTATCAAATTGCAGCATTGCATCATTAACTAATGGCTCCCTTTATTTTTTCGTAATTCTCAGTTTTCGTGTACGATAGAAACCAGATGAACGTTCTAGAAGTGAACAAGACCGATTACGAGAACTGCATTTCCGATCACCCGCTCCACAATTGGACTACGGGCGCCGGAAGGGACGTGGTCCCGCTCAACGTTACTAGAAACTTCTACTTCATTAGCGGCAAAGGGTTCTGCTTCGGCGGCATGAAGCTAGCGATTCACGTCGAAAATCCACCACCACCGCCTTCGTCTTCGCCGGTAAAGAGCGGTGCTTCGAATTTGCTGCCGGATTTCCGAGGCAAGATTTTCGTGCCGGCCCTTTTCGCAGTTGCTGCTGTGTGGGATTCTTTGCTTCTGCTATTATAGCTGTGTGTGTGTGTGTGTGTGTGTTTTTTCTTCTTGAATTATTTGACCTAATTGTGAAGAATTGTTGTTCCATTTGTTAGTGTTTTTTTTTTTTTTTTTTTTTTATTTATTTAAATTATTATTCACCAATTTGTTTATTGGTCTGAATTTGAAAGTTATTCAGATCAAGATTTGGTGAGTTTGTAGTGAGTGACAACTTTTTAAAGAAAACGTTTTATTTGGGGAATATTATTATATGTTTAAACTTTAATAATTGATTCTTGACTTTGCTTTAATTTGAAATTTAAAATTTAAAAATCTAAAAAATTTAAAATGATTTATGTTCCTTTCACAAAATCTTTGCATGTGGGTAGTGTTGTCATAAAGTTGACCACTATGTACAGCTGCTAATTGCTATGCTCACGTGAATTGTTGCTAAGTACAGATCATATACTCCTTTCTATAATATTATTAATATTAAAATAAAACTAAAAAGATTGATAGTCTTGAAGTTTGACTTGAGTTTTAATTCGATTAAAAGAAATAATGATTCATTTTCGGTTCGGTTCAATTGAAGTTCGTTCGAGCTCAAATATAAATTTTAAACTTCGATAAAAATTCGAGTAAGATTGAACAACTATCTGTTCAGTTGGACTCGATTCGTTTACACTACAACATATAACCAATGGGTGTTTTTTAACTGGGCTTGGGTTGAATGGAAGCTTTTATAACTTGGGCTAACATTTCAAGAATATTGAGCTTTTAATACATATAAGTAGTGGGCTTTCTAAGAATCTTGACAAAATTTGATTTATGACAATATTTCCGAAAATTAAAATTTGATTGAAAATCGGAATCTCAAATATATTATTTCAGTTCTTGTTATAAATCAATCGTGGTTATACTTTGCGGAATCAAACACACACAGTAAGCACATCAACTGTGCGCACTACATATGTGTGCACTACATATCTGACAGCTAATAGGGTTAGCTGTTTTTCCTCCAAGTTACGAACGGCATATAACAACCTCCATGTGCTCCTCACATGCACTTTAACCTCAACTGAATTAGGTGTTAACACATTAATTAGGACTACAGTTTAACAATTCTAATTAAAAAACGAAAAGAAAAAAAAGGGGCAAATCTTTGAAATTCGGTGAAATTTTATATTCTAAAATTTCATTCCAATTTTCACCGGTTCATCTTGCATTTGGCTCTTTCTAACACCAATATTAGTAGAAAAGTAAATTAAAAGAATAATTATCATAAACTTTTTTTAGGAAGATGTATAAATCCAAAGGTATATATATATATACATGCACATACACACACGAAATGAATGCGTGTCCAAAAAAATTGATTGCACAACTGTACCGATGTTTGAATGTGGCTGTAAATAAAATGTTACCACCACTTATTTCCAAAATTGCCCTTCCCTCACGATTTTATTGCTGCTGTACAACTTACATTCATTTATTACAACATACGACGAATCAAAAACCAGCTTTCACTTTCATATATATAAACCAGCCGCCAGTAGTACTGAGTTATATATCTATATACAATACTAATTCATATATACACCATAAGTGGCGGGCCGGAAGCGAGATGGGATGTTTGGCGGCGGTGATGGTGTTGTTGGCGGCGGCAATGCTACCATGCACCGGAGGTGCACTTATCAAGGTCGGCGGGAAGCCTGGCTGGGCACTGAATGTTAACTACACTGACTGGGCTACTCATCGCCATTTCTATGTTGGAGATTGGCTATGTAAATTCTCTCTCTCTCTCTCTCTCTCTCTCTCTCTCTCTCTCTCTCTCTCTCTCTCTCTCTCTCTCTCTCTCTCTCTCTCTCTCTCTCTCTCTCTCTCTCTCTCTCTCTCTCTCTCTCTCTCTCTCTCCATATATAACTAACGTGTATTTTTCTGGCAGATTTTGTGTTCGACAAGCGGTACTACACGGTGCTGGAGGTGAACGAAACGAATTACGAGCAATGCAGAGATTCGGAGTTCATAAAGAATATAACTCGAGGCGGGAGAGATGTGTTTAACTTAACGGAATCGAGGGATTATTATTTCTTGAGTAGCGGCGGTTATTGTTTCCATGGAATGAAGTTAGCTATTCATGTTAATAACCAACTCCCTCCAATTTATCCCCCTCCTTCCAAGAACAACGTTATAAATGACGCCTCACCACAATCCAACGGTGGTGGTCGATTCATCATCTTCTCGCTCTCGTTTCTGACTTCCATTGTTTTGAAAATGTTGGTATGATTATGATTAACTTGAAGAATTGGTGTAGAATAATTAAGTATGATGAAATTAGTGTTAATTACTTGGTTTAAGGTGTTGTTTTATGGCTGTTTATGCTAGGTTAATGATGCATTGAAGTAAGGGGTTTAATTTGGAGTTTATGTATTGATTATGAAATTAAATTCTGAGCGGATCAGACGATATTTAAAATAAATCGGATTCCTCTATTTTTTTAACATATGGCACTTTTAAGTCTTAACTCTTAACTCTTAATGAATCACACTGATTATACTTAGGATTAGTGGGGTTATAGGTTCTGCTCGGGTTTTCTTTTTTCTTTTTCTTTTTTTTTTCTTCCAATTATTAGAATCCTAATATATTTTTATTTAAACTATCCATATGTCAATCTTCTATGGCATCCGACTTTCCTATTAAAACAGACCATTTTTCTTAGTTTATACTACATACAATTAAGCCTCGATAAATTAATATAGTCATGAATAGCAAAATTCGATTAATTTAAAGAATCATTGAATTATTATTTATTTGGGCCTTTTATCCGTTATGCTCCAAAGAGCTATTGTTGGGCTTTTAATTTGTTATAGTCTATAACGGGCCTAAAATATGATATTTACATTTCATTAATTCATTCCTAGGCAAATAATTTGCCACATTATTTAATATATTATATCACGAAAGATTAAATAATGGAAAAAATGCAGTTTTCACCCCTTAAATTTGCACCAATTACATATTTGGTCCCTCATGCTTATAAAAAATATGTTTTAAAAATTCAATATTTTTAGTCATTTTCGTCAATTTCCTGTTATAACTAACGGAATCAAGAGTGTCTCCATCATTGCCTTAACAAACGGACTAATAGTAAATTAACGGAAATGACCAAAAGTGTTAAATTATTGTAACATGCAGGACCAAATGTGTTTTTCGTGAAAATGGGCGACCAAATGTAAAATCGGTGCCAACGTGAGGGGTAAAACTGTAGTTTCTCCATTATTTAATATATTATATTGTTTTAAAAAGATATTTGAAAATAAAAGGAGGGGGCGGCTGGAAAACAAAATAAATTATGTAAGAGGCAACAAGTGGGCAAGTTGAGCAAAACTGTTTGTTATATCCAATTGGCATGTGCAATTTCGTACAATGGATTTTCAATTTTAATGCAATGAGGTAATTAAATAAAGGGTAAATTACAACTAGCTCCCTTAGGTAAAGTGTAAATTTAAAAAACTCCTTCCTTTATGAAAAATTACATATAGTTCCCTATAGTTTGTAAATGTCTTGCATAGTTACATGATACATCCAATCCCCTACAAAAGTTACTTATAAAAAAACCCTTCAAAAGGGTGTTAATGTATGAAATCTACAAATTATACGGTGTTGGATGTAATTATAGAAAAATGAGAGGTTTTTTGTAAATAGATTTTACCTTAGAGGGGCGATTGTAATCTACCGTGAAATAAATGTGGTTGTTTCTCCGTCGGCTTGGACTCTATGGACCCAAAATATGACAAAACAGCTCCATATTCCTAATTGTTCAAGTTGCAATTTAATGTATAAAAAAAATAAAAATTAAAAGAGTTAAGAATAACCTTAACTTGTTTATTTTTCTTAATGTCTCATCTAGATTGAAGGAGTTCGATTTAATTGAATTGCATCATTAAATCATGTAAATAATTAGCGAAACGATAAAAAAAATTGAAGATTCGCTATTCAATTTATAAGTTTTCAGAAATTGCAAAATGACCCATAAATTTTTTGACAGAGTTCGAAACACGAATACGTACATTAAGATGTTAAAGTTTTCGTGCGTGCTATGTACCCTACAACTGAACTGAACCGAACAGTAATTTACAATCTTGGGATTTCAAATCGAAATTAAGGATGTTTGTTTGGGGAGTACAAAAATTAACTTTTTCATCTACCCGGAGGCTTGAATTGATTTGACAAGGCTTCCAAATAAGTAGTTGTTGATATTTTTATTTATTGTGTTGTTGAAAATATCAAAATAATATCTAGAAATAATTATAATTAGTGCAATATTTCTACAAAATTCAATATATGTTCGACAATTGCATTTTAATTTATTTGATAAATTGGTGACGTAAATTACGAGCATTGGCATATAGTGTGAAATGGAGAGAAAAATGAATAGATGACGAATAAATTTGCGTCACTATCTTATCATCACTTGAAAAAATATACCAAAATTTCAACGGACAGAAGAAAATAAATCTAACCATATAATTCATTATTGCAAATAAATTAAATAAATAAATAAAGATTAATTAAAAAAAAAAAGGGTCTCCAGCTATTTCTTTCACGTTGAAAAAATAAGCCCACTTTTTCTGTAGTAGATAAGACGAAAACCTATCACAGCCGACGACAAATATATAATATAATATCTCGATTCTCGACACAGAGAGAGAGAGAGAAACTAGAGAGAGAGAGAGAGAGAGAGCGCAAGTTGTAAGTAGTGATTGATTAATTAATGTAATAAATAATATTGACGTAGGCCCGAAACTCTGCACTTAGCCACTCACTGCTTACGCAACTTGCTCATTACATCTATCTGTAATCTCTCTACATTTTAATTATATATATATATTATATATATACACGATTGTGTATGCAAGTTGTGGAGCATAAGTGAGAAGAAAGGGAAGAAGAAGAAGAAGAAGAAAGGAAAGCGGGTGATTTAACTAAATTCATCGATCAACAAATAAATGGGTGAAACAACGGTCGAAGATGCGTCGGGGAATCGTAAATCCAAGCCGACGACGATCCTGGTGCCGCCACGTGGCTCCATGGAATCCCTTTTCTCAAACGGGTCGATTGGCGGGTTCGGGTTCAGCCCCGGCCCGATGACTTTGGTCTCTAACTATTTCGCGGAGCAGGGTCCGTTTTCTTTCTCTCAGCTCCTCGCCGGCGCCATGTCTTCGCCGACTACGGGTTTGTTGATGACTAATTATCCTCCGGCGGCGGCGGCGGAACAAGAAGAAGAGAAGGAGAAGGAAAAGGAGAGTAACTCATCTGATGATGGGAAGAATAGCGAGAGCGGCGGCGGCGGAGGTGGGTATAAGCGGAATAGGCCGATGGATTTGGTGGTGGCTCAGCCGCAGATGCCGCCGGAGAGCCTCAGCCCGATGTTCATGGTTCCGCCGGGGCTGAGTCCTTCTGGGTTTCTCAACTCGCCCGGGTTCTTATCCCCACTCAGTGTGAGTAAACCTTCATCAATTTGAAATTAATCTGTTGATTTTTTTATGATTCGTTTAATTTAATTTGCTAATTAGATTTCATACAATTTGGTAAATTATTTAATTGAAATTTATCATCATAATTCATATCTATTGCAATCTGAGCAAGTAATTCAAGATTCATTTATTTATTTATTTGTGACAAAAAAAAAAATTTGATTTTCAGATAAATGAATGAAGCATATGTGGAAATTAAACTCAGAAGAATGCCGATTTCGAATTTCAATAGCTTCAATATATTGTTTTGTCCGAATTAAAATTTCAATTTCTAATTTTGTCACTCGACAGAGCCCGTTTGGAATGTCGCACCGACAAGCGCTAGCGCACGTAACAGCACAAGCGGCATTTTCCCAAACGTACATGCAAATGCAATCGCAGCTTCAACGCTCTCCATCTATAGAATCATTAGCGCCACATCATCAGACGAGCATCATTCCCGTTTCAACCGTACCCGACGCTTCGAAGATAGATTCGTTCGAGGTTTCACAGTCGGACAACAAATCTTCTAACATAGTTGCGGACAAGCCAGCTAACGACGGTTATAACTGGAGAAAATACGGTCAGAAAAATGTCAAGGCTAGTGAATGCCCTAGAAGCTACTATAAATGTACGTATATTAATTGTCCCGTGAAAAAAAAGGTCGAGAGATCTTTCGACGGTCGTGTATCGGAAATTACGTATAAAGGGCATCATATTCACGATCCGCCTCAGAGTAATAAACGGGGGAAAGATGGTTGTGCGTTGGATAAGACCGTTAAATCGCAGGCGAAGTCCGATGTAATGAATAGGTTGAATGAAGCTGCATATGTCAAATGTGAGCCGGTGAATTTTCAGGCGACGACACAACGGTTATTTGAGCGGAATCCTATGATTTGTTATAACGGTGAAGTTGGAGATTCGGTTGTCGTTGTAGATGATTGTGAAAATAATGATGATGATAATGATTGTGAACCGGTTTCCAAAAGAAGGTATTTTTATTTATTTAACTATTTTTTAGTATCGTCTCTTGTTTTTTTTTTCCATTCAACTCTTTCATTCAGACATGAGTAAAGTCGAACGGATCGGATTGGAATTAGTACTTTTGGAAAAATTCCAATTTTTTCGGAAGTGAAAAACTAATTCCAATTCTGTTCAATAAAAAAGGTTTGGAATTTCGGAAACCGGAATGAAAAAATTTGTTCAAAAATCGATTTTTTTTCTTCGGAATCGGTGAAACTCAGAAATTTTATTCTTTGTAGTCACCTATGATATAAATTACGTAATAAAATTGATATTATAAGCGTATTTTTCGGAAATATAGTCTGAATTTTGGGAATTTTTTTCAAAAATTGAGATCCGATTGGAATTTCGGAATCTAATATTTATTTCAAATCCGTTCGAAAAAAATCTGAAAATTTGGAATCGGAATTCAGAATGAAAAATATCATTCCAAATAGGCAGAATTCGAGAAATTCAGTTCCAATTTCTACCCCTACTCATGTGAAAATGCGTATTCTTTGTGCAGGAGTGTGGATAATGGACAGTCGATTGCAGCTTCAACGCATGAAACTATTACAGAAACGAAGATTGTGGTGCAGACGAGAAGTGAAGTTGATCTTCTGGATGATGGATACAAATGGAGAAAATACGGACAAAAAGTTGTCAAGGGGAATCCACATCCGAGGTATATTTGGAGTGATCTTTTTTATTTTATTTTAATGCATTCTAGAAGACGAGACCTTATCTTCCGGAAACTTCTAATGCATGCAAAAATTGTAAGTGCAGGAGTTACTACAGGTGTACATATGCCGGGTGCAATGTACGTAAGCACGTCGAGAGGGCTTCGGCGGACCCAAAAGCTGTGATTACAACATACGAGGGTAAGCATGATCATGAATTACCTGTTGGAAGGTACAGTAGCCACGGTGCAGTAAACTGCAATTCGAATCAATTTAAGACACAAAAGACGGCTAATAAGAAACCTATGCCGAGTATAGAAATGGATTTCGGGAACATGGATAGTACACCGATGACTCTACAGCTCAAAGAAGAAACAATTGCCGCGTGATTTTATTATTTGCCAAAATTATATTAAACTCCAAATCTGGAGCAATGGTGTAAGAATATATATATATATATATATATATATATATATATATATATATATATATATATATATATATATATATATATATATATATATATATATATATATATATATATATATATATATATATATATATATATATATATATATATATATATATATATATATATATATATATATATATATATATATTTATATATATAGTTTTGGTTTTGTATAATGTAAGTATTTTTGTGCTTCTGTATTTATGTTTGAACAGATGATCATGTCAAATGATGCTTTGTTATAGTTATGGATTTTTTTTTGTCCTATTTCCTTTTTAGATCATAAGGTAATGGACAAGGTACATTGGTGCAATTTTCACCCCTCAAACTTGCATGAATTTCACATTTGACCCCCCAAGTTTCAATAATTTAACATTTGTGATCATTTCCATCAAATTTACCGTTAGTCTGTTAGTTAAGGCAATAATGGACACACACCTAATTCCGTTAGTACTGACCGAGAAATTGAAGGAAATGACTGAAAGTGTTGAATTTAGGGTTAACTGCAAAAAATCCCCTAAACTTTGGACGTTTTTGCGCTTTACCCCCTGAACGGAAAAAAGTTGCACGGGCATACCTGAACTTCAGTTTTCTTAGCACCGATGTCCAAAATGTCTATTTTTGGCCAAAATTGACCGGAAGTCAAATCACGTGCCTAACACGTGACTTTAGCTGGGATAAATTGGTCATTTCCCTTATACTCAATTTTCTTCCTTTTCTTTTTAATAAATATAAATAAATCTTAAAAAGAAAAAAATAAAAAAGAAGAATAAGTTTCTTCTTCCCGTCACCATCATCCCCAACCAAGCTCTTCCCTTCACCACCTGCCCCAACAAAACTACTCTTCATCCACTTCAGCCCTCAGCCACCGCTTGTCGCCTCTGCTTCACCTCCCTCCGCCGTCTGTCTTTCGCAACTCCACCGCTTGCCCAACTTTGCTTCGCTGCCTTCCGCCGCCTTTCTTTCGCATATCCACTGCTTGCCCAACTCTGCTTCGCCGCCCTCCGCCGCCTGCCGCCTCTACTTCACTGCTTCACTGCCCATCGGAATTAAGGACTATAACTAGAAAGCAAATCACACCAAAACACCAAATTAATCAATCTTTCTCTTTCCCAAAAAAAATATCAAATTGAGGATTGTATGGTTGATTAAGCTTTGACTCAAAAAACTCAAATTCCTCGGCGGAATCAAACTCTGATTCAAAGAAGAAGAAAAAATGTTCTGGAGCTGAAATTGACGCACCGCCGCCGAAGGTTTCAATGGTGGAAGGTTTATCCCTTGCTACAGTGTCATATTTCCACCACTGCAATTCGCTGCCGCTGCCACCCGTTGATTAATTGGGCAAAGAATGAACCACCAGCCGGCGGTCAAACTTTGAGACCGGAGCACTGGCGAAAAACCCCAATCTCTTTGCCTTGTGATGGTGAAGGGGTGGATTGAATAGCAGATTTTCGAGATCGAACTAACAGATATGGGGGGATGGATTGAAATTGGTTCGGAAGGGGTGGTGGTGCGGCGTCGGATCAGAAGTTCTGGTAGGTGGTTGTCTAATTTGTGTGTGGTGGACGAAGATGATGGGTTTTTAAATTTCTTTTTTTCTTTTTTGTTTTTCTTTTCTTCTTTCTTTCATTTTTCCTTTTTTTAATTATTTATATTTATTAAAAAGAAAATGAAGAAAATTTGTGTAAAAGAAAAATACTAATTTACCCCAGCTAAAGTCACGTGATTTAACTTCCGGTCAATTTTGGCCAAAAATGGACATTTTGGAGATCGGTGCTAAGAAAACCGGAGTTCAGGTATGCCCGTGCAACTTTTTTCCGTTCAGGGGGTAAAGCGCAAAAACGTCCAAAGTTTAGGGGATTTTTTGCAGTTAACCCTTGAATTTATGAACATGAGGGAGGGGTCAAATGTGGAATCCGTGTAAACTTGAAGGGTGAAATCTGTAATTTTCCCAAACTTATGGGTGGGCCATGGGCCCGGCTGCCAGAAAATTATCTTCGGGGACATTAAAAATAACTCTTATGGGCTCAGGACCTCTTTTAATTGGGCCATTAAACTAAACATTTTTCTATTGTTTGTTATTAAAAGCAGGCTAAATTGGGTGGATTTTTAGTTTTCAATTATAAATAGTTTATATACTCAAAAAAAAAAAAAAAAAGATAATAATATTAGATTCAGTAACATCAATTTAATTCTTATTGCAATGATTTACAAACTCGGTTATTTCTATATTACATCCGGTGAAAAATATATTTTTTTGGGAAAATGTGGAATAACCCCCTAGTTTTGAAAATATATATGGATAGGTCCAATAGATTTTTCTTTCCTAGTCAAAAACCCAAATTCCAATCTTAATTTGACATACCCCCTAGACAAATTGAAATACTTATTTTACTCTTTTAGTTACAATTCAAACCCTAACCCACCTTTTCTCTTTCCACAAACTCTATCAGCCGTTTTTCTCATTCATTCTCCCTCTCTCTTTCGTCTTTCTTCCTCTAACTCACTTTCTCTATCTAACTCTTCTTTCTATCTCCATTTCCCTCTCTTTCTTCTCTCTCTCTCTAACTCACTATCTCTCTCTTCGGCACACAGCTCTCCGCGGCCTCTCTACTCCCCACCGCCTTGCCCCGCCCATCGCCATTGCTTCCTCCCACCTCATTGCGACGCCGACGTTGCTCTCCCACAACCTTGCACCGCCGCCGCCAGGGGCGGTACTACATAGGGGCAAGGGGGGCAGTTGACCCCCCAATAAAAAAATAAAAAATTTTGCTGTTTTAGTATAATATTTTTTGAATATTACTTTTGGCCCCCCAAAGGTTTTGTAAATATGTATTTTAACCCTTATTTTTTTTTTATTCTTCACAATTTTATATAAATTATAGATATATATTATATTTAATATAAAAATATAAAATAAAATGGTTAAAACTTGTACTATTTTAAATAAAATTTATGAATATTTACTTATCGATCTTTAATTTTTTATATCAATGTCTCTAAAAAATAATACGAGACATGCCATAAATCCCATTAAGTGCAATATATTATTAGAATAATTTAGATTTTTTTGTCATACTTGAAATATGATAAAATTATATATATATATATATATATATATATATATATATATATATATATATATATATATATATATATATAAATGATAAACGCAGAGCCCCAAAATACTAAATGCAGTTGGCTTATAGTGCTGAATGCAGTTGACGAAATTACTGAGTGCAGTTGGGCGAAAATTGCATTTAAGGGCACAATAGTACTTTTACCTCTCTAGGGGTATCTCAAAGAAAGATTTTTAGAAGTGGATTTATCCCTATATATTTTTCATATTAGAGGTGTATATCAAATGGACCTTAATTTTTTACCGTTGATCTACACGGTGTATGTGTGCCTGTGTGTATCTTAATAATAGAAATCTACCTAGTTTATTTTACCAAATGTAGCGTAGAATAGACCGTGGTTTGGCTGTTGGCCTAGGATTCTTGAAACACGGCAACCAACCAATAGATGACTAGAGTGAACCCCCATCCCCCACTTGGGAATATCTACTAAATCAACCAACGTAAATTCGAACCCTATCTTCCCAACATTCCATTTTCCATTTCTTTAATGGTAAATTACGTCGACCCTGAAGTGAGATTAAACTATGAAATAGCTTCTCGTATTTGGATAATTATAACTATCTATCATCTATGAATTTTCTTACACGTTTATTCTTATGGTGTCAAATTTAGAGAATTTTTTTAGATTATGTAGAATATTCTCTAGCTTGTATCCATTTTATCCCATTCAAGCTCACAATATTTTGAAACAAGATGATCATAAGACGTGTTTTTTGACATGTGTATATTAGATTGTGGTGCATCAGAAATTACAGTTGTGCACAAAATGAATACAAACTAGAGAACATTTCGCAGAACTTAGAAGATTATGTTGAATTTAATACCATAAGAACGGACGTATAAGACAATTCAAATTTGAGAAGATGATTGTAATTGCTCAAATATGATGTGTGTGTTTTTTTTTTTGTGATTTAATCTAACAATCAAGGTGCCCGTAGTTTAACATTTCTTTAATTTACCAAACTTCCCACATTAAAAAAAAGTGATTTGAAAATAAAACAAAATAAAATATGATTGATATAGTTGGAGCCACGAAATGCAAATAGCAACAAAAAGTGTATTCTCTCTCTCTCTCTCTCTCTCTCTCTCCCTCCGTAGACAACAAACGACACAGAAAAAAATCTTTGACCCGCTCTTTTTCCTCTCCCTAAAAACAAGGTTTACTTTCTCTCTCCTCTCTCTCTCTCTCTCTCTCTCTCTCTCTCTCTCTCTCTCACTACCCATTCTTTTTTTATTATTTAGAATCAAGAGCGAATGAGAGAGATGCTGTAGGGGTGTTGTTTCTTTAGAATCCACCCCTCTAACCCGATTACCCATTTCCCACCATCCGGGTCGGTTCGGACTCTTTCCACCACGTTGTAAGATCCATTGGATGGGTTTTAGTGGTGGGTCATGGGTTGTGTTAGCTCCAAGAAGCAAAGGTCTCAATCCCCTGATTTCGATGACCATGAACAAGTCGTCGTCTCCTCCTCCGCATTTCCCGGTCGGACCGCCAATAGGTCCACGACCCGCTCCGCTTCCTCCGGGCCGGTTCATGTTCATGCATCGTCCGGCCCATTAACGAAGAAGGTAAAGGAGGATCCCGACATTGAGGCGGTGGTCGTCGTCGACGATGAATCTGGTAAGATCAAAATACCCGATTTTGACGATGCTGACGGTTCGGCAAATTTCACGGCGGCTTTGACGAGAGGGCCCTCACAGAAGAAGGCGCCGGCGCCGGCGCCGGCGGCGGGTTTCACCATTAATTTTGGCAGGTTGTCGGAAGGCGCTGAGCAGGCGGCGGCGGGTTGGCCCGCTTGGCTCACCTCTGTAGCGGCCGACGCCGTCGACGGGTGGGTCCCTTTGAGTTCCGACACGTACGAAAGATTGGATAAGGTAATATATATATAATTATATATATATATATATATATATATATATATATATATTATGCCTTCTTGAAAAGTATAATTCATTTTTTGAAGAATTGAAACAATATACATTCTAATGTGTGTGTAGATTGGACAAGGTACGTACAGCAACGTTTACCGGGCACGCGATTTGAGAACCGGTAAAATGGTGGCCGTTAAAAAAGTCCGGTTCGACAATTTTCAACCGGAGAGCGTCCGGTTCATGGCTCGTGAAATCATGATCCTCCGCAGGCTGGACCACCCTAATATCATGAAACTCGAGGGCATCATTACATCCCGATTATCGTGTAGCATATACCTCGTTTTCGAATACATGGAACACGACTTGGCTGGACTTTTATCATGCCCCGATATAAAATTCACCGATTCTCAGGTTTCGTCTCGTCTCCCTTCAATTGAAATGCTAAATGTCGTTTCATTTTTATTGGGTGCCTTTTTTACTTCAAGTATGATTTTTTTTTACCATTTTTCAGTCTGAATTTAGCAAAACTCAAAATATTGAATTTGTAATTCTTTGAATTGGCTTTCTAATTCAACTTGAATCGGCTAGATTACAATCTGAATCTCAAAAAACTCGAAACGTCGAAGTTTATAGTCTGGTGTTTATTCATTCATGCATATCTTTCTCACTCGACATCCAATCTACAGTGATTCAAGTTGGATTAGAAAGCGGATTCAAAGGACTAAAAATTTGGTGTTTTGAGTTTTACCAGATTCAGACCGAAAAGGGGTCAAAGAATTAGATTTGAAATCGATATATTCTAATGTCGATCTTTTCGTTTGGAAGTACAGATCAAATGCTACATGAGACAGCTATTAAGTGGAGTGGAGCATTGCCACTCGCGAGGGATAATGCATCGAGACATTAAATCCTCGAATATCTTAGTCAACAACGAAGGGGTCTTGAAGATAGCAGATTTTGGGCTCGCGAATTTTCTTAGACCAGCGAACAAGCAACCAGCTTTAACAAGCCGAGTGGTGACTCTATGGTACCGGCCCCCCGAGCTTCTACTGGGGTCCACAGAGTACGGTGAAACGGTCGATCTATGGAGTGTGGGCTGTGTCTTTGCCGAGCTTTTCGTTGGAAGGCCTCTCCTTAAAGGCAGAACCGAGGTTAGGACAATCTTCAAGTTGTCTGAAATAGATATATATCTTTTTTTTTTTCTTTCCATTTTCTTGAATTTTTGTGGCTTAAATAGGTGGAGCAATTGCATAAAATCTTCAAGCTTTGCGGCTCTCCGCAAGACGACTATTGGAAAAAATCTAGGCTTCCTCTTGCGACTATGTTCAAACCGCAGCAGCCTTACGAGAGTACGCTGAGAGAGAGATGTAAGGAGTTTCCGAAAAGTGCTGAATAGTTCAGCCGGGC
>NW_012192872.1:0-67337 GCF_000504015.1 Erythranthe guttata | reverse complement strand
GTTCGCGGGGATCAGGCTAGTAGCAGAATCCCAAGGGCCATCTAAACGGGACAATTGAATCTTTAGCAAACCCTTTAATCTTTTCCATATCATCCTCGATCAGTCTCTGCGTCACACTTGAATCATTCACGATTCGTCGCTAATTTTTTAATTTTTTTTTCCACAATTAAGTTAAAATAAAAAAGTTACCTTAATACTGTCCTTAAACTGGGAAGATACGTCTTTCTCGAAACTCTCGGAAAGTCTGAAATAAATTACGAGGCTCAAACCCTCTCCATCACCATCGCCAAGAAACATGGGCGCTGGATATGTGGGCAGCTGTCATAAGACAAATATATTTATATTACAATTAAATAAATAAATAATCACGATATATGAACGTCGTTGAAATTTACCTGAATATTAACAATTAGCAGCGATGGCAATTCGCCGTTTGCTTTTATAGAAGGTAGGTCGAGATGCTGTGCAATGTGGCTAATCTTTCTTTGGGATGCAAATACATCTACGCCGAACGGAACGTACGGAGATACATTTGGTGCAGGGGATTTCTTTTTATCTCTGCAGTAATTAACCGTTAAATACGAGATTTTTTTATACAAAAAAAAAAATTGTAAAAAAAAAATAAAGAAGAAAGCATACTTAAAGAAGTTGTCTCCACGTAGCTTAAAAGTCGAGGGCTCGATTTCAGACCAAGTCCCGGGAGTTATCTTCTCGTCGGTACAACACGGAATCATTAATCCAGCTCGTGGTCGATAAAGATACTTTTTCGATGTACCTGAACCGATTTTTTTTTTTTATTAATATTTAAAATCTGATGCAGTGTAGCTATTTATAGAGACGCTATTTATAGAGAAGATACTCACTAATTTCATTTGTTTCTTCACCATCGATGGATTTCCTCTTGAACGAGAGACGAATAACAGCCGACTTCTTTCTTTGAGGTTGCGGGCCACCATTGTTGATCTTGTCATTAAAACTAACGGAAGGAACCAGTCGGGGTAAAACGGTCTTTAATAAATTGCGCGGGACTTTTTCTTCGTGATCGTTTTTGTCGTCTTTCACTCCATTAAAACTCACGTGGGCCCGGTCGAGGTTTTTCTTCCTCTTGTTACAAGACTCGTCGCTCTTATTACCTCCATGAACACTACTAAAATCGTCATCGGAATCAGAATCGAGTATGCTGAGTGTGTCGAACCATGCTTCTTCTTGGCAAATTCCTGCAATTACGAAAATACCCTCAGCCTTTTCGAATCGAAACGTGTACATTAACAGAGGATTATATATAATATAATAGAATAGAATATACCGTTAGCATCGACTTGGTTATGGTGCCACTGCAACTGCGTGACATGAAACGTTGAATTCGAAACCTCGGTTTTTCTGCAAGTGGTACTAGACTGAACGAACTCGCTAACTGTAAAATCCGAAACTCGAGCTCCGCCGTCACTAATCCTTATTATGTTCCCATCCGAGACTGTCGCCAGGTGGCGCTTCTTGGAGAAGCCGCCGCGTCGCTTCCCACTTATTTTAATCCTTTTTAACGGCTTCCTCGATACAGCTTCCGACGACACACAAGCACCCATTGTGAGAATTTTACTCAAGTCTCTAAATCTCTGCAAACACCATTGTGAAAATATTTTTACTTCTAGTTTCTAAAACTCGATACTGCAGAATCGGATATACCATGAAAATCGATCATATATGGCATCTCGATTTATTACAACAAGGCCCGTTTGAAACAATTGAAATTATCGATCAAATAAAACAATAAACATGATCTATAATCTATACACAACCTTTATCGGAAAATCGAAAAATCGTAAAATTAAAAAAGGAAACCAGCAGAATGATAAGTTTAATAAACAATTAAACCGAAAAACCCACGTCTCCATTTTCAGACAAGAAACAGAATAAATCAAATATCTTCCAAATAAAAAAAGGGGCTGTAAAATTACCAGCTGATATGACATATTCTCCTCAAGAACAACCAATTTAAAATAATCATTCAAAAAAAAATTATGCTCACAGGAAAGTGCTTGGAAATGCAACGGCATCGTATTAATTAATTAATTATATTAATTAACAAAATTTTAAAAATTTAAATACCACCCACCATCCCCAATCTCAATTAAGAACAAATACATTGCACAACATAGATACCCATCTATTCACACACACACACACACACACACGTGTTTGTGCGTGAATACATGAACAGAGAAAAAACGGACCTGGAGAAAAAGGGTTTTCGAGGGAGATGGAGAAGTGGGTCCGATCTGATTTTCATTACCAGACCCGTTTTCTTTCTTCCTTTTTTTTTCCAACACCGACAGATAAATTTCTTTTTATGTTTTTTTTTTTAATTTTATTTTTCGCCTGTTTTTTTTCTTGCCATCGATCTTTTTCAGTGCCTGCGTGTGATGATGCAATACACAAAGAATAGATAACAGAAGAAAGAGAGATAGACAGAGAGAGAGAGAGAGAGAGACAATGTTTAATTGGTCTGTTGTTCCGCCACTTTTCTCTCACTATGAATTTATTATGGCTGGTTGGTGCCGATAAACTTTTTTATTACACTAAAAGTACTTTTTTCTTTCAGCTACATAAAATTCATCAATCATAATAAATAGGAGTATTTTATTTCATCATCTTATATGTTTTGTTTTTCTTATTATTACCAGATATTACCTCAAGGGGGTAATTGTAGTTTACCCTAAAAATTATAACAAACAATTTTTCAAAGGGAAAATAAATAGATAAATAAATAACCAACTCTCTTGATTTTTCTGGACGAAAATAAATATTTATAGTTTGGTAAGTTATATTAATTAATGGAGCTGCAAAAAAAATATAATAATCAATTTACTGATTTAATTTAATTTTAATATACTTATTAGTATCTAAGTCAATTTCTTTTTGAGTCAACGCTCCTTTATTAAGTTAGAGTCTATTATTGGTTAAAGAAAGTTTATAAGATATTTAGGAGTTTATATGCTTTTTTAAATGTTTAGTGGACTTTAAAAAATAATCTAAAAAATTCAAAAAATAAGCTGTTTAAAAGAAAGATAAATCTTATAAGCTTATTATTCATACACTTTAAAAATTAATTTTAAAAATATTAAAAAAAAACTTATCAGATGTAAAAATTTATTAATCGTTTAAACTAAACTTAGCTAAACCAACCAAAAAAATTGATACAATCAACAACCTCAAAAGGCTCACATTTATGTCATATATATGATGATAATAAATCAACACTATGCCATGTGATCACAAGCAACTTGCTTCAATAATTACTCAACTAATGTGCAATTCCCGAAATTTATGCACACAATTAACTATATTTTATTTTTTAATTCTGAAAAAATTGATTTCTGAATTTTGTTAGTTCGTAGTTGGAATACTTATGTGATTCCGATTCTAATTTCAAAAATTAATTCATAATTATTTTCTCGAAAATCACATTACAATCAATATATATGATTTATACTGTTATACTAAAAATTCGGATATTTTAACTCGATTTCGGTCGGTCCAAAGTTTATTGGGCCAAGGTTAAATGAAAACGTACAAAAAGTTCAATAAATACAGCCTGGTCCATACTTTTTTCTTCCACGTGGCCCAATTGTTGGGCCCGTTGACTGACAAAGACTTTATGAAATTACAATAAATGCAGTGAGAAAAATAAAATTGCGTTAAAGCTTGGTTTTAAATTTCAATTGTTTATTCAGCGTGAAATACATTTAATTTATACTCCATTAATTTGTATATAGTCAAACTTGGAACATCAATAGCATTAATTGAAAGTTTCAAACTAAACTAGTATTTCACCCGTGCGATGCACGGTGATCACCTTCGAGAACAAATTTACTATTGAACAATTTAGGATCGTAAAAAAAAATATTTCAAAATAAATATAAAACTAATATAAGTAAATATGTTGTTAAACTAAACATTTGGTCCGAAGCAACATAATATTTGTTTATAACATAATGCATAAAATATTCCGTTCAACATGCCTTCTATATGAGAATGCTAGAACTAACTAAAGTAATGGAATCAAATGCACTGCACCACCTCGTTGGTCCACTTAAATCAAACAGTACATAGTAGATAACCTGCAAAATTTACGTACGTCGCATTAATTGAGTTCAATGCATTCTTTATGAAACAACAATGACAATAATGCGTAATCAAGCAATATTTCCAAATGCGAATGCAGCGAATATGCTAGAAATACAAAATCACATGCAAACATACCTAAACATAAAGAGGACATACACACATTAATAAGACTAAATATCGTTATAGTAATATAAATAGACGATAATTTACGACATATACCTTCATATGCGCTGAAATACTTCTTTGTAAACAACGTTGCTAGTTGAACTCGACAACCCACCGAATTCGGACTTGATAAGGATCTTTATGCCAGATCTACTCTTGACTCTCGAGAGTGCAACGTACAACTGACCGTGGCTGAATACAGGTCTGGGTAGATACAAACCAACATGGGAAAGTGTTTGACCCTGACTCTTGTTGATGGTCATTGCAAAGGAAATCATCAGTGGAAATTGTCGCCTCTGGAACTTAATTGGCAGAGTAGAGTTCGACGGGACCAACGTCATCCGAGGAATGAAAACAACATCACCGGTATTTTTGCCGGATAGAACCTTGCAGCTAAGAACATGAGTTCCCATTCTAACAACTTGAAGTCTGGTTCCATTGCAAAGGCCTCTCGCCTGGTCGATGTTTCGTATGAGCATAACAGGAACATTTTCCTTGAGTTTCAGCCTATGTGAAGGGAGACCGGAGCAAGACACAGTGTTGAGGAATTCGGTCGTATAAATTTGAGCATTCTCTTCCGAACTCATCTCATCCTTGCACATACTATCCGCACTGAGGTACAACTTCTCTTCGCCAGGAAGGAGGGAACATAAGTATTCGTTGACAAACTCAACGCAGTCATTAGTCGGCGCAAGCACCGCCCTCCCTTGGAAGTAATCGGGATTTGATATGTTACTCAACAAATCCGGATATACAAACTGCAACAACTCCAATAATGGATCTTCGGAATCGGGAATTAGCCTGTCCTCGGGAATCTCAACAGATGCTTCACCATCGTTTTGCTCTCCCGCCTCCCCATTACCGATACTCAGTATCCAATCAGCAAACTCCTTTACTTCTTTAACTTCCGATGGATTAGAACTTGATTGAAGCCTCATATTCGTATGCAACTTTAGAACCTTACATTCTTCCCAAAGCTGAGATGAGTTGATCGTAGCGTGAACAATGTCCTGCCTTGATGCCTTCAGTACAACAGGTAAAATCTGTCTAAAGTCTCCACCAAGAACGACAACCTTGCCACCGAATGGTTTGGGAATATGCGTGATAGATCGCAAGGTCTTGTCAAGCGCTTCGAAACAATATCTATGCATCATCGGTGCCTCGTCCCATATAATGAGCCTCGCATTTATAAGCAATTCTGCTTGTGGACTCTGTTGTGTAATGCTGCAGGTGGAACCATCGTGCACAATGATGGGGAGTCCAAATCTAGAATGAGCGGTCCGGCCACCGGGAAGCAGCAACGATGCTATGCCACTCGAAGCAACATTAAGAACTATTTCCCCCTTCGAACGGACAGCAGCGGACAACGTTCTCCATATAAATGTCTTTCCGGTACCTCCGTGACCGTAGAGGAAGTACATCCCGCCACAATTCTTCGACACAGCATCCATGATGGCATCGTAGACCCTTCTCTGCTCATCTGTGATAGAAGAAAGATATCGTTTCAGTTCTTCAGCCATCGCAAATACATCGTAGTCCAACTCATCGAGCACTAATCGGTTCTCCGTGTCATCCATCGACGAATCTAGTGGCATCGGCATAGAGTCAAAATTCCGCAAGCTCTTGCCGTTGCTCTGTAGGATCTTCTCGATTTCTATCAACGCGTAGTTCTTCAAACTATCATCCGATAGAGTCAAATCTGCAAAGGTATAGATAGTAAGACAAATGTGTTCCGGACAAATAAGAACTTGAACAAAAAATTGTAAAATACCACACTAATCGATACCTGGATTATTATGACGTTTCTGGTGCTTGTATGTAATATCATCAGACAAATTGGACCAACATTTCTCCCAAACATGTTCCGGTCTGCTCAAACTATTAGAAAGCAGCATAACAGCGAACAACAATCTGAGGAAGTGTCCGTTTGCCCAACCGTATGCTTCTCTAATTGCACCAATGTACTCCTTATCATCTTCCAACAACCCCAAAATATAGCACGCATCCCTAAACGTCGCGTAAACATTGCCACCCACCGTTCTGATGTCCTCGTAACTTTTGCACCCTCTTTGGACGTTGAGCAACAATCTAAGATAAAAGTCTTCTCCCTTTGTCGGGGGCACATTGGTGACTCTTCCAATGGCAAACCTCTTCTTTCTTGGCACCCACACCCGAGAATCATCCTTGTACACATAATGTTGGGGAAACTCTGCGTACCGTAACTCCCTAGCTGGTGGGTAGGTCTTGTTCGCCTCGAACCACGCCAAGAACATGGTTTGCCTCGCGGTTGGCCTTTCCAAGACACTCTTTAATGATTGGTTCTCATTGAATACCAACGGTTGATTGTCGGGGAGATGGAAACTCAATCTAATGACGGGTGGATCTCGGTAATGTATTTCAAATGCAAATATCCTCCACATTGCCTCGCACGCAGACAAATATCTGCAGTCATAATACATTTTGATTTCATCACGAACAGCAGGATCAGCGTCCGTAGACGGAGGTTGGAAAAATGTTGCCGTGACACGATCGTGTCCCTTGTTGACGTATTTGAACAGATACTTTATTGACTTGCTCTGGTTGCACAACTCAATATTGATGTGGGCTCGGTATTTTCTCAATAACACACGGTTGTAGGGAACCACAAATCCATTATCAAGAATAGTATTCTTCTTCCTAACCGTTCTTCCATCATCCCTTCTCCTATATACCGGGTAACCATCAGGGTCGGCCTCGGTTCGCTGTACAAACTTTTTTGGAAACCTCTTCGTGCAAACGCCATCCTTCATGCAAGGTGAATTCAAATTCGCATGGCCGCACGGGCCGTGTATCATGTATTTCTCAACCAAGTTGTACATCTTTCTGTCGGTTTTTTTGTCCGGAATTTCCGCACAGATCATCCTGTCGATGTCGGCGGAGCACTTAGGTTTGGCATCGTTATCCAACCACAACAATATATGTGCATGAGGCAGACCACGCTTCTGAAATTCTATAGTACACACATCTGCGTATAAAAATAATTACGTAAATTACGTAAATTAATATGCATACTTTAATACGATACTTGATGTAATGAATTTACTCGCAAAGTAATTTATTGAAAAGAGTTCATGACTTACGTGCTCTAATTCGTCCGAATATATGTCCCTTCTTGAAATCCGTCATCAAACTGTCCAACTTCATTTTGAATACGCGGCATAGAATATCAGGGCGATCCTCCGGTCTGAGACTTGTATCATTGAGGACCCTTTGTATTTCAGGCCATTGTGGATTGCATGTAATAGTTATGAACAATGATGGAAAACCAATCCAGTTACAAATTTGAAGTGCGTCGACAAAATTATTGAACATGTACCGAGGTCCAGGAATGAAAGAACCTGGCAGAATTATGCGTTTTCCAACTGATTTTCCCTCTGTGTCCCCTTTGAAAAAACGTTCTTCAATGCCTTTGTACATGTCCACACGCAACTGGTCCTGGTTGTGCCTAATAAAATTCAACCTTTGCGACTCAATCATAGAATACGCGTCCACTCCAAGCTGTTGGAACAACTTTTTTGAATTTAGCAGTACTGGACTGTCGATGCTTCTTTTTTGGAAACGGTAAGCAAAGTATTCTCGCATGGTTAAGTTCTTTCGTTTTCCACTGTTACCTCGAGAAGAGTCTCTCAAGTCAATATCCTCTCTATATCCATCTTCCCCGTAAGGAAATATGAGCGGATACTGGAACGGCAGGTACAATGGGTGCAGTTCACTAATGCGTTGCAGCTTCTTGGACTGAGTCTCAACCACAATGTCTCTAACACCCTCTTGCGTGTCAAAATCTCCAACTATCAACGCTGCTATCTCACTCGCATTAGGGAGATTATAAGTCCTCCCATCGGTGCTACGACTCTTAACCAACTTTAGCTTAACACCTTGCAGGCCTTCTCTCGAAAATCGATCACGGGCAGCTCTATACGATTGAGCAAGGACGTTGTTCTCGTCGATCATATCCTTCAAGGATGCAACAATTTGAGTATCAAGGTTGTTCGAGCCATTTCCAGACCTACAATAAAAAATGATTAAAGAATTGCACTCGCCTCGAAATACTTCATATGTACTGTAAATGGGTGCACGAAAAATGAAATAATTTTACCTGACAGCATCAATTCTATTGCGGACTTCATTCTCCGTATCGAAGATGTAAAGTTGTGCGAATTTAGGTCGTGCACCTTCCTCTGGTAACATACTACCCAACAGGTGGTAATTCTGACCTTGAAGTAAAAATGTGTATGGTCCAGCACCCGTATTAATAGATGTTTGGACCTTTCCACCAAGTGATGTGAAAGCAAACATCATGTTGTAAGAACGAATATTGTCCTGAAAATGTTTGCTCTGCCTATCCGTACCGAAAAGTAAATTGGAAAGAGTAGGTGGGGCATTTTTCATATAAGGCAGTTGTACTTTATCTTTCTGACAACATAGAGAAAACTCGGGTCTCGATGTGTTCCTGTGCTTATCAAGGCGCTCAGCGTACCACATCATTGCACCACACGATTGACATTCATACGACTGATCTCCCAGATCGTCGTAATCTGGTATAGCGTAACATCGAATCAAATACGATAATAACAAATTACAATAATCCATAAATTTGAAAGACTAAATAATAATAATAATATAACGTTTAAAGATTAAAAAAAAGTTATTACCTTCATAATCAGCTGAATCATCGCTATTGTCGTCGTTGGAAACATACTCAGAATCTGTCAATAAAAATATTTTTTTATCATTCACTGAAATTGGTTATTGTATATTAGAACAATGTATTTGGCAAACCGCGTGTTATTTAAAAAAAAAAATAGTAGTTACCTCCACTGTCCGATGTGACATCTCGTAATGTTTGAGAATCCTCATCTTCTAGTATAGTTGGTGTATTATCCATACTTAATCCACGTGCAACCGATTGTATCCTTTTTTTACTCCTTGAAATTCTCTTTCCATGCCTATACATTAAAAATGATAATTATATATATATATATATATATATATATATATATATATATATATATATATATATATATATATATATATATATATATATATATATATACATTACTTAAAAAAATAATAATATTAACTACATAATGGAATCACGAACGTGCATATCAAAAAAAAAAAAAACAAATCACCTTCTTGTGGTTTCGTAGAATGAATTTAGAGAGTTAACTGGAATGTCATACGTTCCCGATTTAGGATCATAAGAGTGCCGGTTAGTATCTGTCCCGGGATAAAATTAAAAGTTAAAACATTTAATAAAAAAACGTTCTTTAATTTTATGTTTTGATGGTATAAGAAATATTAATTAACGAAATCACCTTCAAAGGGTAACGTGCTCCCGTCGACGGCAATATGTATATTTTGTTTCCCTAATATTGCACGATTTAGCTTGTCGGTTGTTGAAGATTCTACAACATTCGGTTTATATATAGGAAATTGGATTTTTCTAGCTGTACTCGACGGGGTTCCAATGATAGTTTTTCCACGAAACGTCGCATGTGCCAATTGTACGTTTGCAACATTTAATCCCTGCACCTCATCCCTTTGTAGGTTTTGTACATACTTTTGATGACTTGAATTTCCTATTTTGTTAATAAGATTGAACAATAGAAAAAAAATTTAATTTCAATTTATAAATTATCATTTTGTATATGTAATTTTTTCTTTAAATGTTAGCCTTTTCTATTATTATTATTTTAAAACAATGGTAAAATAATGAAGTATTTAATATGGTCTAATTTCATGGTAGTTGATGTTTAAAATGTCATTAAACAATAACGAATTATGTAGCGTGTGTGCGTGCCAGTCGTAAAGGTTATTGAGTGCATTATTACCATTAAGTATGTCCGATGTAACGCAACTCAATGGAGTTTGAAAACCGCGGATTCCATGAAATCCGTCTTCATGCGATGTTCCGTGCTCGACGATAATTTCCTTTCCCTTTTCAATTGCTTGTTTTTCTCCTTTTGGGTGAAAATATAATCAATTGTAAGGAAATTTAATATAAAATTGTAAAATATATGAAAAGCAAACTTATTTGAAGTATTAAGTATATGTCATTAACTCACCATTTGAAACATCACTGAGAATCCAACTCGATTGCGTCCGAACAACACGTCGTGTATTAAAAGCATCATGTAGCAATTTCCTTTTTTCAGAAGGAGCTTGTTGTACCGTTTCTTGATTAACTGCAAAAATAAAACATGTTAAATATTTAGTTCAATATATATATAGGTAAAACAGACATATACAATCTATATAATTTAAACGTGTTCATGTTGGTTAAGAGAAAGTCTATTTCGAACATGATGTCAAATAAAATTATTATTCTATTCGTACAATTGAATCGTTACTTTAAAGTTCAAACACCATATAAATGTAAATGGTGGTATTTAAATGCCAGATGAGGTTAATAACTAACCATTCGTTATGTCTGTAAGAACGCAAGCGGATCGCTTATGAACACAACTCATTCCATAAAATGAAGCATCTTGCGGTTTTATGGCTTCGTCCATGATATTTTTTCCCTTTCCGTTATCAAGGTGGTCTAAAGTGTGTTGACAATATATAAGAGATTATTTGACAGTACACATTAACAATAAGTAAATATACCAAACTATAATGTTAAGTAGTAGTGTAGCATGCACACCATTAGTCACTTCGCGAGTATTCCGCGCTCTTGGGTGCCAATTCTCTTTCATGGAGTATTGTTGAGCAGGCAGCACATTCGAATTGTTGACAGCTGTACATTCGTAGAAGTTGAAATTATGCGAACACTTATACAATTATATTGTTATTTTATATATATAATAAATAGTACAATTCTTACTTTCTGACGTATTGCTTGATAAATCATTATACCCAAAAGCAATCTTTTTCCTTAATATTGATGATCTCTTAGCATTAAAGGTACCTGAAAGAAATTACTACATAAGATTCATAATAGAACTACAAATCTTAAGTGTGGAAAATCAACGGTTGTAGTCAACCAATAACATATGTATTAAAACGTACAATAAGTATTGTGAAATATGAAAAGATAGGCTATTTTATTGTAAAACGTTACCAACAACTACATTTGGCGAAAATCGCGCACTGTCGGTGTTGATCTTGCGCTTAGGTTTTGCAACTTTTTTGTCAACCGGTTGCGATGAATATTCTAAATACATACAAAAAAGAATAAAAACGAACGTGTATTGAAAAAAAATCATCTAATACAGTAAGAAATTGACAAAAATAAATGTTAATTAAAGTTATTTTTCCGAATAATATACTGATTATACAGTTAAACAAATGTACATATGAAATGAGAAGTAAAATATATTTTATAGATTATTATCATATGAACGAAAATAATTAAATTTGTATTATTTATTAAAGTCTTACCAATAGGTACATCATAGAGAATGGATGTAGTCTGTGAATTCGGTGATTTAGCTGTATCGTCCATCTAGAAAGGATACGATGATGCAATCAGATTACAATTAGATGCCAGCATTGACATAAAAAAATGTGTATATTAAAATCTGATGATAAACATAAACTGGTTCTTCCATCAAAATATTGAAAGGACATAGCAAGTAAATCGCATGATATGCCAATGATTTTGACCGAGCTAGACATGGTATTGATTGTATATTATTTAAATTGTTCTTAATTATGCAAACACACAACAATTAATTAAAAAAACCATCAAATCCAACAAAAAATGAATTTGTATAAAACTGACCTATATATATATTCGTATACTTCTGATGCGTCGACAGTTCAATTAATTATGAACTATTCAATTTTGTGCCTAACCAACTGTGATAATCATTATGTGATCAATTTTTGATAGTAGCATGCGTATGTAGAAAGAAAGAAAAAAAAACAAAGATTAGTGAGGTGCTTAAATATATAATTAAAACTGTAAATTAAGATTCTTAATTTAATTACTATGGAAAATCTATATAATTCTAGATATGTATACTAATGGAAAGTATAATAATAATCGTGTGATATTATACATACATATATACTCATTCCTAATCTTATTTTTTTATTTGAACACTATCATTTTATTTCATCAAATAAAGATTGCATTCTACATAGTTAAATATTTAAAAAAGATACTCATCAATTAACTAACACCAAATTGTAAATATTCATATATACACTTAAAATAATCAAACAAAATTAATTAGTTAGCTTAAATAAAACGAAATTACCTAATTTGCAACCATCCCATATAATTGAGCAAATATATATTATTTTAATTTAGGCATATATATGACCCACTAATAGGGATGAAAAATCGAAAATATAATAACCCACTAATATATGACCAATTAATTTAGGTAATTAATTGAATACCATTAATCGAAAATGATTATAAAAAAAATGAATAAACATAAAGTGATTCGGTTGGGTTTTTCCGCTTCAAGGAATCTCGAATCTTCGAGTCCGTTCCGTGTTAGGCCTGTTCGTCACGAACCTGCAAAAGGGACCGGGAGAGGTGCTCCCGGCGTTAGCACTCCGACGCCCAAGTTAGAACACCTCAAAGATTCAGAGATAAATATATTCGAGAGAAAATGGTGTGTTGAGATTCAGAATGCTTACCTTGAGGGTGATGAACCCTCTATTTATAGAAGAGTATTTTCGGATGTCATTCATTTTATCCAATTCGGTTAATAGAGTCGTTTGATGTCCATGGAACTTTATGAGTCTTAGTGGTTAAGTTATGAAGATATTTAATTTATATGCCTTAGTGTTTAAGTCATGAGGTGGCACCTTCAGCTCGTCGCTTGCCGCTCGACATTCGGCACTCGTCGTTCGGCGCTCGACACTCGTCACTCGGTGCTCGTCGGCTCGTCGCTCGGCGCTCGACACTCGTCACTCGGTGCTCGTCGGGTCGTCGCTCGGGGCTCGGCACTCGTCACTCGGTGCTCGTCGGCTCGTCGCTCGGGGCTCGGCACTCGGCACTTGGCACTCGTGAGCTATCTTTAGCTCGTTTTAGAGGTCTCCAGCTCGTCGAAGAACTCTCAATTCTCCAGCTCGTCGTCGGTCTCCTTGTTCGTCTCTACTGACAATGTATTATATTCTTTGAGCATACACTTGTGGGCTCAATGTTTTGGGCCTTTTATAAAGATCCGATGAAATGGGCAAATAAGCCCAGATCCCATGTGGTCTTATCTCCTCCTGGAGTGTGGGCCATCTCGATTGGGCCTTGCTTTATTGGGCTCTACAAATCTGTCCGGATCAACTAGTCCCCCACTCCAAGTTGAGCGCGAGGATACGAATCAGTCAGCTTGGAGTATGCGATATTTCTTTAACCCCTCGGCTATGTCTTTAGCCTTTTTTTCTTGGTTTTAGTGATTCTACGATTTCTCGTTGGCTTATTCTCCGTACAATTTTCTATGTTTTGTTATATTAATTCCATTCTTGTCGATTTATTTCTTATTTTGTGTTTACTTTAATATATTTCGATCGATAATATTCTTTCAATCAAGCTCGTGCTCGTTATCACGAAGTATGTGAAGTTCGTACTTCCCAATACACTCAAATAGATTTTCTGTTTAACAAGCTCGAGCTCGCTTAAATACCCAAATAGAGTTTCCTTTTAACGAGCTCGTGCTCGCTATCCGAATACTCGGATAGATTTTCTTTTTAACGAACTCGTGCTCGCTACCTGAATAATTGTATGGATTTTCTTTTTAACGAGCTCGTGATCGCTACCCGAATACTCGGATAGATTTTCTCTGTTTAACGATCTCGCGCTCGCTATCCAAATACTTGGATATATTTTCTCTGTTTAACGATCTCGTGCTCGCTATCCAAATACTTGGCTAGATTTTTTGTCTTAACGAGCTCGTGCTCGCTATAAGAATACTCGGATAGATTTTTGTTTAACGAGCTCGTGCTCGCTATCCGAATACTCGAATAGATTTCTATTTAACGAGCTCGTGCTCGCTACCCGAATGCTCGGATAGATTTTTTGTCTTAACGAGCTCGTGCTCGCTATCCGAATACTCGGATAGATTTCTGTTTAACGAGCTCGTGCTCGCTACCCGAATACTCGGATAGATTTCTTGTCTTAACGAGCTCGTGCTCGCTATCCGAATACTCGGATAGATTTCTGTTTAACGAGCTCGTGCTCGCTACCCGAATACTCGGATAGATTTTTGTTTAACGAGCTCGTGCTCGCTACCCGAATACTCGGATAGATTTTCCATTTCACTTAGCCACGCTCGTGGATTTTCAAAAAATCCACAGGGTGTCGGATGCTCAAGCATGTCTCTCCTCCAATTTTGGGGCCCATTCAGCTCGAGCTAAATTCTCCGGCGTGGAAACTCTCTGGCATGAATCTCCTCCAATGCATTGGCTCAAAAATAAAATACTTAATACTTTATTGAAGACTCGGTAATACTCTTTACCTCAACTCATGACTACTCGGGCCATATTTGCCATTTATAATGTATTAACAAATTTTCTTAAAATATCATGCATACTTATTCGATTCGTCAATAAAAAATATCATTAATAAAAAAGGCTCTTCGAATAAACCAATATTGCATATACCCATTCATAGGGTGGTCTTGTTATATTAACTCACTTATTTTCTCTTTCACTGTTTGGCAAAAAGATTTTGTAAAGCGTTTTTGAAAGATAGGTTTTGAGATTTCCTAGATCATCAAGCAAAGGAAAAAGACACCTGACTGAAATTTAATACCCTCTGTTTCATTGGAAATTTTCTATGTTTCACATGCTTAGCCTCAAAATAGGTAAGACACACGAGAACTTACCAGATCAGCACGGCTTCAACGAGGCCGAGCTCCAATACCTCCTTAGGGGCTCCTCGTAGAGTTCTGGGAAGGAATTTTGAGTTTCTACGGAGCAAAATTCGAGAGGTGTTTCCGAGCTCTACAAATAAATGCGAGTTCCCAAAGTCCCGTGAGTGTCGAGCTTATTCGGGAAATCTGTACTACGAGAAAATCTACTCGGTAAATCATGGAGATAAGCTTCGAGCTTCAGGAAATCCTCCGGGCTGTACGAGAGAACTGCGAGCTTCCAAAAAATCTCAAAATTGAAGAGTAAATTCGAGGTTATAGAGATCAATTTAAATTCCGATTTATGTAATCGAAAAGAGCTAGGATCAAAGCTTGCGATGAGTTAATGAGTGAGGATATCTCAATAGTATCATTCTCTTCGTGTTATATCTAGGAAAAATATGAAAACGTTTTATGTAGAAAACCCCTCGATGTCATGAGTAGTAACAGAAACTACGAAGCCGGACCCCGCAAATCGATTTCCTACAATTAAAATATATAGAACTTCGCGTATCTCTCCCAGTCACTAGCTTTGTAGAGTAATTTGCGAGTTAATCTACTCTACACCCAACGAAAAACGAACGAAAAACAGAAATCGAATCGCAAACAAGGAACACATAAGGTGTAAAACCTCCATTGGTAGTTATTCTTACATAAAATAGCCTTACTCGCAGTAAGCGAGTTCCTCTACTAACCCAATTCAATAGACATGGTCATGATTGGGTCACTTATCACATGAATGTAATATTAAATTTAACAGATTTGACACTCGTAATTCAAGAAACTCCCTTCCGATACCATTATAAAATTCAACCTCAATCCCCTGCTCAATTATGAACAATGCTAGAAAACATATAATCACATAAAGCACACATATACTGATCATGCATATAGAGGCCGGAGAGGTTCATCTCAATTCTTTTCAAAACACATTAATAATGAGCATGTCATGTATTATCCCAAATCCAGTTGAAAAATACTTTGAAGTTGAGTACTTGCTGAACAGTTAAAAACCCTGAAAGAAATTCTCATTGTGCAAGTAATTATTGAAATATATATCACATGAATATATTGGAATTCGCCTCGCAAAAGAAACTCGAGCTGCCAAAAATGTTGAATGCTGGTTGAAGAGATCAACTCAAAACATTTAGAAATACATGCGACTTCTGGAAATCTAATCTCGAGAAACGGTTCCAAGCTTGCTCAACAAATGTATAAGCCGGAAACTCTCATAAATCATAAGCATGAGCACTACTATTAGTATGTAGAAATCGTTATAAAATCAACATGTCCACTGGTATCAATAGCATGAAAATAATTATTATCCAGTTGTTCATTTATATCAAGCATGTAAGGCATATGGGCAAACAATATTTCCTGTACATGATGCTTTATCAAATATATGCTTTCTTTAATCAATGTCAAAATCAAGGGTTTGAGGGTCTCTGTGATTAGATGAATTATCTAAGTTCGGTCATTTTCATATTTAACAAGCTACCCATAATCCTCCCTATTCAAGAAATTGTACACATCTAAAGAGTTTATCATATCCACAAATATTGTGATAAATTTGCTCGTTCGTTCTGAATTAAAATTAAAATAATACTCACAGTGTTATAATTAGGGACTTTCGGGATCGTAGCTCTCGTGTCTACAAATACGGGCTGAGCGCGGGTTCAGAGGGGACATATCTTTCATTTGCTTTGGACATCTACCAATACTTAGTAGTTTCTATTCCATTCAGCTAACACTCTCCCGAATTATGTCTCCGATGAGTGAAATTATGGTGCACAACAATTTGGAGTTGCAAATGAATCCAGCCTCGAGGGGTGAAATCGGTTTCGACGAGAAAAATGCGCACTAATAAACAAATTCTGACGCCGAGCAGCAAATCGAGCTTCCCGACCATGGTGAGCTCACATATGGGACTGCGAGCTCTTGCGCCAATGAAAGCAGCCTTTCAGTCGCTGGCATGTATCTTCGGTTTAAACTTTGTTTATGCTAATCACAAGGGCCGAAACATTCGACCGCCACCTCTATTCTAGTCGATCCCACGACTGATTTTCAATAAATTCTCGCAATGTCATTGAAAGAAGCTGAGTTTAAAGGGATCAGGTTTCAATATATATCCAGGCAGTATGAGAGAAATGCGAGCTCTTGAGAATTTCAACACCGCGGAATAAAATCCGAGTTTCAAGTAAATCATGCGCTCCCAGTGATAAGAGAGTCTGAGCCCCAAGAAAGCCTAGCTCCAATACATTTGCAGGTCTGAGAAATGACCAACACCGTGAGCTCTTTCAAGAAATCCCATTAAAGCTGAGCTCATTCAAGGAAAATTAATTTCGCCACGTCACTATCTTTCTAGAATAATTCACGAGTTATTCTACTCTACACCCAACGAAAAACAAACAAAAAACAGAAATCAAATCGCAAACAAGAGGTGCATTGACATAAAATAGCCTCACTTGCAATAATCATGCTACTTCAAGAATTCAATTCGATAACATGGTCATGATATAGTCACTTATCATACGAAAATGACAAATTTAACAGGCATTATACGATAATCAAGTAAAATTCACTCCGACGAGTTGACATGCTTGTACAAAATAGCAAGGTAAATCGAACATCTAGCGAAATAAATTTAAGTCAGGCTATTCACAAATTTATAGTTCATCAAAATCGAGTGAACATTCAGATTATGATCATCTTTTCACGTATAATCACACCTTTGAGATTTAATCTAGAAAGTATCAGCGGGCACAATAGTTTGGCTTGGTAATCGAGCTACAAATATCTAACTCTAATAAACATATATCTAAATGTCCGCAGAATCCAATTTTCAGAAAAAAAAATCATAAATTGCCTTAAAGGGAATTCAATTTCTAACCCCATGCTTACAAGCAATAAAGATCCAACCCTAAAATGGGTTGAGAATCATTCTCGTAGGGTAAATTCATTTATTCGCCTAATGCGAGTTCATTATACCATTAATATGCTCATGACATAAAAACTTGCACGCATATATATGATATCAACAAATCATAATATTCATTAACTCGTACGCCATAGAAAAGACATCATAAATTTCGAAAACTTCCCTGTTATGCGATTGCAATCTGATGTGCTGGGTGTATGGATGCCAAAGTATCCAGCCAAGAGTTTGCTCTTTGGGACCTTTTATCGAATAGTTTCTCTACACTGAAGGCTTCCATTTCGGTCAACCAATTTTGGATTCTGAACCTCCGTGCATCATGTAGCTACCCATCAGGTAATCAATCGTTGAGCTCGTTTTGAAGAATACCGTCGGCCCCAGCCTCAAGAAAACACCGGGCGACGGCGGAGGTGTATTGACCGAAGACTTGAGACGGATGCGCAAAGCTTCAAGGGGTTAGTAAAATACGGTGCCGAGAAGGCCCACGAGTAACACGACAGCGTGACTCGACCATGAATAGGTGGCCCATGAGTCGAAGAGGAGGGTTACATGGCCTCCCAGTAAGAGACACATATATTATCGTCTTCTGTTTCTAGAGAAATGAAATGAGGGAAATATTGAAGAATGGAAGAACGAAAAAGATGCTTCTTTCCAAACTTAGTAAATCAGAGGAACAATTAGGAACACCATTGCTGGGAACTGAGTCCGACAATCTCACGAACAAGATAATAAGAATCTGTGTAATTAACTTTGCCCTATGTACTCAATAATACGTATTCCAAAGCAGAGCCAGAAATTCTAAAAATCCAAGGCTCCGGATTTTGAGCTGGGGAGAAATTATATACACACATGTATCTTTACAATTTCGGAGAGCTCCATGTTCTGTATCTAATAAATTCATCAAACGAGACCAAGACCGGTAACCAGATGATGAACTAACGCACAAGAACCTCTGATATTTGTATATAATTGGAAATCAACGTCTTACAACTCGATTTCCCACAGACGGCGCCAATTGATTCGGTTGGGTTTTTCCGCTTCAAGGAATCTCGAATCTTCGAGTCCGTTCCGTGTTAGGCCTGTTCGTCACGAACCTGCAAAAGGGACCGGGAGAGGTGCTCCCGGCGTTAGCACTCCGACGCCCAAGTTAGAACACCTCAAAGATTCAGAGATAAATATATTCGAGAGAAAATGGTGTGTTGAGATTCAGAATGCTTACCTTGAGGGTGATGAACCCTCTATTTATAGAAGAGTATTTTCGGATGTCATTCATTTTATCCAATTCGGTTAATAGAGTCGTTTGATGTCCATGGAACTTTATGAGTCTTAGTGGTTAAGTTATGAAGATATTTAATTTATATGCCTTAGTGTTTAAGTCATGAGGTGGCACCTTCAGCTCGTCGCTTGCCGCTCGACATTCGGCACTCGTCGTTCGGCGCTCGACACTCGTCACTCGGTGCTCGTCGGCTCGTCGCTCGGCGCTCGACACTCGTCACTCGGTGCTCGTCGGGTCGTCGCTCGGGGCTCGGCACTCGTCACTCGGTGCTCGTCGGCTCGTCGCTCGGGGCTCGGCACTCGGCACTTGGCACTCGTGAGCTATCTTTAGCTCGTTTTAGAGGTCTCCAGCTCGTCGAAGAACTCTCAATTCTCCAGCTCGTCGTCGGTCTCCTTGTTCGTCTCTACTGACAATGTATTATATTCTTTGAGCATACACTTGTGGGCTCAATGTTTTGGGCCTTTTATAAAGATCCGATGAAATGGGCAAATAAGCCCAGATCCCATGTGGTCTTATCTCCTCCTGGAGTGTGGGCCATCTCGATTGGGCCTTGCTTTATTGGGCTCTACAAATCTGTCCGGATCAATAAAGCATACGAAAACAATTAATAGACCCAAAAAAATTAACCTTACTTGTGTAATTTGTTGGGTGAATGTGATGAGTGTGATGGAAATGGTCGAGGTTTTATAACTTGTGTTGAATTTGGTAAAAAAAGGTAACAATGAATAATTGGTTTTATAGGATATCAATATGAAGTTTTGAATAAATAGGATGAAGAAAATGAGTGAAGCCAATATGACATTATATAGTTTGTTTGAATATGTTGTATAAGGAAAACAAATCATTTAATTAAGAAAGATTTTGTAACACTAATTGTGCAATTTTAATTATAAAAATTCAAACGATTTGGACAATCTAAATAATTAAGGACAATATAAATGGAAAAAATGGAAAGAAATCATTATACCTCATTTGTAGGGGAATTAATTCAAATTACCGCTAATTGAAAAATCAAAAGGTATGTAAATATGATAATGTTAATAATTGATTATATATCATTTGGATTCAAATTAATTCAAATTAATTGCATACATTAATTTATATGGTATATAAATATGCAATTGTATTTATATACCTTATATGCAATTAATTTATGTGATGAAAATGTTAGTAGTTTATTATATAAGGTATGTAGATATAATCTTTAGTTAATTATTTATAAGCAATGAAACTTATAGAATAAATAATTCAAAATAAGATTATTGTGCATGGGATGGTGTAAAAGGAAAACGAACCAAAGTCAAATAAAGAAAATAAATGGGGTCAAAATGGAAGATGATATTTTTTATTGTGAATTTTCTCATTATTGATTATGTAGATAGATTAGATTTTTTTAATACGTAATAAATATACTTGTTACAAAACAATATAATTAAATAAGGATTCTATTACGATGTATAGTTTTTCCATTAAAATAAGCATTTTATTTTTTCCATTAAAATAAGTATTATATTAAAATTTGCAAAGTAATATAATTAAATAAATAAAATAATAATTAAATAAAATTTGCATACTAAATTGAATTTAATAATATGTATATTTAAGTAAGTATTAAATTTACTATTTTAATTACGATGTTTTCCATTAATTTAAATTATTTTAATAACAACATTCTCCATATATTTTAATCACATATGTTAAAATAATTTAAATTAATGAAAAATAATAATTAAATAAAACTTGCATAATAAATTGAATTTAATAATATTTATATTTAAGTAAGTATTAAATTTACGACGTTTCCATTAATATAAATTATTTTAATAACAATTGGTATTTTAAAAATATTTTTCATGGTTGGCAAAAAATACAAAAAACATGAAATTCCTAAAATGGATGAATTGTTTCATAATTTAAAATAAAGTTTAATGACATTCTATATATTAAAACAATGTTTTATAGTGATAAATTGGAATGCAATAATAATTATGGAAAGAAGTCCACAAATAAAAGAGATGAAAAAATTTGGGATCAAAATTGAAGATGTTAAAACTTCAATTGTGTATTCTCCCTTTATATATTATATAGATTAGCAATTTAATTAGCTACGCTTCCATTTCGGCGTGACCATATAAAATGTTGAGTAATATAATTAATTTTTAACTCAAAGTCTAAGTACAAGTCAGCATCACCATTTATTTACATATAATATAGGAAGCCGTAATATTCTTTTATTGTTTTTTTTTTAAATTAAGTTAGAAAACCGCAAGATACTCTTCCTTTCTTTATTATTTGTCAATAAATAAATGTATAGATACAGTTGAGCAAACTAGTGAGCTCGGTGAATCGGCTAGAACTCAAAATTTTTAGGTCGAACTCGAGCTTTCTGATGAGTTGCGTCCGAACTCATTTTTAGTAGTTCGTTAGTTTGCGAGACGGTCCGTGAGTTTTTTTTAATTTTTAAATACAGTTAATATAAAAATAAATAATAAATTCACAAGTATTTAAAGAATGCTGTCATTTTTTGATATTATAATTTATAATAGTATTGATAAAATAAGAAAAAAAACGAGTTCAAGCTTGTCAAGCTCGAGCTTGAGTAAAAAAAAAAAAAACTCAAGGAGTTCGAATTCGTCAAAATGGATTCGAGCTCGCCAAAAAAGTCAAGTTCGACTCATTTACACCTCTAATTGCGATAATGGCAAATGAGGCATCTTTGTTACCACCAAAGGAAAGCAAATTCCCTTAATTAAAAAAATAATTAATAATTAAAAAAAAAGCAAGCAAATATTCTCAGCCCTACGATTGTGATCTCAATTAATGGATCCACCCTAATTACAGTACGACCCGCCCCACTTGAGTAAAACTTCCATTCGTGCAAGTGTATTTCAATAATCACCATCATTAGTTAATTAAATTTCTTTTAACCTTATTACAGCCAATAAAACAACTAATTATTCTATATATGATTAATTTAACCTTTTAAAAAAGAAATCTTATTACAGCAAATATACATACAATATATATATATATATATATATATATATATATATATATATATATAAATAAATATAATAATAAAAAGGGGAAAAAGAAAGGCTCCGGTGCTTAGCATCGAGCGTCATCATCTCCTCAACCAGGATTGGAGGAGACCATCGACTCACATACACGTCACCCACACTGAATCAATTCTCTTCGCAAAATTATTTTCAATTTTTTTTATTCTCTTTTCCCGTTTTCGCCTTCTATCTTTTTCGAGAAACCTTCGCAGTTTCTGGATTTTGCTTCCGCGCGGCGTCGTTTTATCACCGTGTAGGTATATCTACCATTTCGGCATTTGTTGGGAGTGTAAATGGAGAATTCATTGCTTTTGAAATTGATTGGGTTCTGTGATTAATTGCAAATAATTGGGTTTATTTATTTATTTATTTATGTTGATATTTATTTTATTGACCACGAATTCCACAGATCTGTATTGGGGAGAACTGCTGCGCGTTTACGGTGTTTAATTTTGTAATTGTGGGGGAATTGCTGGGTTGATTGTAAAGATTTGGGCTTTAGGGTATGGCGTTCAGTAATTTCTTTTGTTGGGGGGTTTGGGTACTTTTGATGAATTAGTTCATACATGATTTTTAGTTCGTGATTGGTTCTCACTTGCTTTTTATTGTTTAATTTGAACTGCTAATGTTCATGGAAGGAGATTTAGAAAGAAAAAAAACCGTTTAGTATATCGAATATGACATTTGATTTATTATAGCTCGTCTTTGCTTTTGCTACTGAATGTTTTTTTCGCCATCTACTGGATGTTGTGTTGGTTCTTTTCGATAAGCCGCAAAGGCCAAACTGATGGGCATCAAATTAATACATCCGACGTGTTTTTTAAAATTGTTATTGAAGCTCATTATTTGATAATATCAATGTTAACTTACATACCGATGTTTAATAATTTTGAGAGGTGATTTATTCTTTAAAGTCAAATTTACAGTTCTTTATGTAAACACTGCTTTAATTATCTCAATTTCATATGTATTTAGGATTATGGATGGATCGATCCAAGATGGCAGCAGTGTGGATTCGTTCTTAAGAAACTACAAGCTTGGGAAGACACTTGGGATTGGTTCATTTGGAAAAGTGAAAATTGCTGAACATACATTGACAGGGCACAAAGTTGCTGTCAAGATCCTTAACCGAAAGAAAATAAAGAATATGGATATGGAAGAGAAAGGTTGGTCAAAGCTATATGCAATTTATGTTTATTTACCTTACGTACTTCCAATCTTGAAGCCTCATAGTATATAGTCTATAACTTAGTAATGTCTTTCTTCTGTTCTTTATTATTTCATGCTTTTCGTGTTATAGTCAAAATAGCATTATGCAACAATCCAAAACTGAAACTATTGTCTATTTCCCTTCTCTTGTAATACATTATTATTTTTCTGTTAATAGTGCTGTCTATTATCCATGATTTACATACAATTCATGATATAATACCTATCCTGGTTTCGTCAGTTGTGCTAGACCTGCGTAGTTTTTCTTGGTTAAAGACCCGGGATCCCAAATGTATCATTAGTTATAGCTTTATTTCATTTAATGTGACTTCATGCAATGGCATCTAATTGTCCTCGTAGGCAAATTAGTACAAATTGCCACGTTTGTTATTGTTAACGCAAAGTTAAATAGATCAAGCTTAGCTAGTACTTAGTAGACTTTGCTGAATTTATGTGTTGCTTCTTGCAGTGAGAAGAGAGATTAAGATTTTGAGGTTGTTTATGCATCCCCACATTATACGTCTGTATGAGGTTGTGGAGACGCAGTCCGACATATATGTTGTGATGGAATATGTGAAATCTGGTGAGTTGTTTGATTATATAGTTGAGAAAGGTAGGTTACAGGAGGAGGAAGCGCGCGTGTTCTTTCAACAGGTAGTGTATTTTTTTGTTATTATTATTATTTATTTTTTATTTTAGTGTGGAGTTCTCAAGCTGTTTCGGATGGTTGCAGATAATATCTGGAGTTGAGTACTGCCACAGGAATATGGTAGTTCATAGAGATCTAAAACCAGAGAACTTGCTTTTGGATTCTAAGCACAAAGTGAAGATTGCGGATTTTGGTTTGAGTAATATCATGCGCGATGGTCATTTTCTAAAGACGAGTTGTGGAAGCCCCAACTATGCCGCTCCAGAGGTTGTCTTTGAATTCAGTAGCTGTGTTCTTGGGCTATATATGTACATAGGATGATAGAAGAAATGAAACTGAGTCGATTTTCAAACTTTCAATTATGTAGGTTATATCTGGTAAGCTATACGCGGGGCCCGAAGTGGATGTATGGAGCTGTGGTGTTATTCTCTATGCACTTCTGTGCGGGACACTTCCGTTTGATGATGAAAACATTCCAAACCTGTTTAAAAAGATCAAGGTACAGCCGTATTTCATGTTTTTATGCCCATGTTTTACAAGTTTGGAATTACTTAAGCTTATTCGATTCAATTTATCTCTAGGGTGGAATTTATACACTTCCCAGCCATTTATCTGCTTCAGCAAGAGATTTGATTCCGAGAATGCTTATAGTTGATCCTATGAAGCGAATGACTATTCCGGAAATCCGTGCACACCCGTGGTTCCAAGCTCATCTGCCACGTTATTTAGCTGTTCCACCGCCAGATACAACCCAACAAGCTAAAAAGGTTCGTCGAACCTGGACATGCAATATCTAGATGCTCATATTTGACATAACTTCCATGCCCTTGAGCAAGTAAAACCTCGTTTTTATTGTTCAAGAATTTTATCATGTGCAGATCGACGAAGAGATTCTTCAGGAAGTGCTGAAGATGGGATTTGACAGGTCTGCCCTTGTCGATTCTCTTCGGAACAGGGTTCAAAATGAGGTACACATTTCGTTACCGTGTGACTCATGTTATAGTTATATTGAAAATGTTCTTATCTCGTTACTGTTTTTAGGGTACTGTTACATACTATCTGCTGCTAGACAATCGATTTCGCGTTTCGAATGGCTACCTTGGGGCTGAGTTTCAGGAGACTGTGGTATGCTTTTTGTTTCATTTTTAACAAATAAATCTGTGCATTTAAAAAAAAATTATAAACGTAGAGCAAGCTTTCACTCTTAAGTGTTTCTTTGAACCACAGGATTTTGGTTATAATCGGATGAATCCAAGTGAGGGAATATCATCTCCTGTTGGTCAACGTTTTCCTGGAGTCGTTGACTACCAACAGTATGGAGGAAGGCAGTTTCCCGTGGATAGGAAATGGGCTCTTGGTCTCCAGGTTAGTTGGCTGCTCTTTAATGATCCATTTACGGAGGTTGAATTAAATATGCGCATTTAAATATTTGGAAATTAATAATGTCTTCATTTATTGTACAATCAATTTAAGAAATTTAAACCAATATATGAAAAAATGAATTATTCAGTGTGCAAAATTGGGGTTCAAAATAAATTAAATGTATGTACACGTTTACGATAATATTTCCATTTTGGCTTTTGTGACAGTCACGAGCCCATCCTCGTGAGATAATGACGGAAGTTCTCAAAGCTCTGCAAGAATTGAATGTCTACTGGAAAAAAATCGGGCACTACAACATGAAATGCAGATGGACACCTGGCAGTCCTGGTCAGCACGAAGGAATGCTCATGAATACTATGCACGACAAAAATTATTTCGGAGATGAATCTGCTATTATCGAGAATGATGGCAGTATTAGGTCCCAAAACGTGGTGAAGTTTGAAGTGCAGGTAATTAATTAATCAATCCTGATATATATGCGTTCATTTAAATTTGTAAAATTCTAACAATACAATATTTGCTAAAAAAGATTGTTGGTTGAATTTTTGTTTTCAGCTTTACAAAACACGCGACGACAAATATTTGCTTGATCTGCAGAGAGTTCAGGGCCCACAGTTTCTGTTTCTTGATCTTTGCGCTGCATTCCTTGCTCAGCTTCGTGTACTCTGAATTAATAATAATTATTAGAGTGTGGAAGAAAGAAGTTAAATGCTGTATATAATTAATTAATTATTGTCAGCTGAGAGCCAAGGCTTCCTCCTCAGAGATGAATGTCGGGCCAAGCCGATAATTTTGTTTACTCAGCTCGGAGCTGTGGCTTCTGCAACGAGATTTCACTTCTCATTTCATCACTGTAGCTTTTTCTTTTTTCTTCTTTTTCTTTTTCTTTTCCATGTCACGAATTTGTTTGACCTTTTATTAATTCAAATAGTTAATTTTCATAATTAATCGAAAAGAAATTGTGTAGCTTGATGCTGCTAAATGCTAATCCTCTCCGGCTGCTTTTTTTTTTTTTTTTTTCTTTTTCTTCCTTTGTTGTAGAATTTGTTTTGTATTTCGAGTTAGTTAATTATATTTATTTTATTTTGTTCTTGAGGTAATTCTTGTGGTAGGTGGGAATTTATGATCGTAAATTGAATTTATGGTCGTAATTGTTAGATAAATGGATTGCGCTTTCAGCTCCCTGAAATGATAAACGCAGGACGACTTTTAATAAAATATTTTTTAATTTTAATCTTTTCATACGATATTCTCCCAAAATATTGTCGTTAACTCCAACTCGTCATGTATTTATCACCCATGTTGGCGTGGGCTCGATTGGTTTAGTGACTGGGATATGACAAGCATAGCAGCATGGGGAGAAAGTCTTGTATTAATAATTGAAAATGGCTGTATCCTGGCCACTGTATGGTACTGCATCCCATGAATTTTACGTCGGTGAAATAAATCGAATCGGACTCCACATTATTATTATTGACCATTTCGTCCTTTTCAACTCGAACCCATTGCCAGTAGAAATGATGAGAAAACGACGACGTAACCTAATTTCATAAACCCAAAGTTTTAAAATACCTTTCCAGATTTCGGGTTCTGCCCAGTTACACTTTCAATCTTACACAAAACTATAATAGTAATATATATAGTAACAACAAATAAAAAAGTTACCAATTATATAAAACCGACAGACAATCAGTTAATAATTATCGGCACCACGCAGAAGAGGAGAGGTGCTGCTGCTGCTGTTGCTGCTGCTTTCACCGGCTTCAGAATATCTGACTGGTTTCATTGACGGATCTTTATACGCACTCTCTAGTTTACGGTAGAATGAAGAAATAACCGGATCGCTTATATCGACTCTATCCTTATTTATCAAGCACTGCATGCATCGTAATATTCGGAAATGATTAAATTATCCCATACTAAATCAGAAATTAAATAATTATGCCTTGTTTTGATGTTAAATTTACCTCAGCTGGATAGCCTTTGAAGCTAGGTAGGAATCTTCTCCGGCAGTAACTGTTGAATATGAGAGTGATAATTGGAAGAGGAACTGTTAAGCTTGAAGCTAACGGAACTTTCTTCAGACCGAATATCCCAACTGCAATAATATGCATCAGTATTAACGAAAATATTGTTGCGTCGTGCACTACAGGCCAAAACTTTCCACCCGTTTCAAACTTGGGTTCGTAAACATTTAATAGCTGTTCCAGAAAAAAAAATTAAAAATTAGTTAGCTATATATATAGCTACATAATTTAAAAAAAGGAAGAACAGGCATGAGAAGAATTAGTGCTGACCTGATTACGGTAGATGATATACCCGAAGCAGTAGTAAATCAAGAGGAAAGGCAAAATTAGGGGTGCGAGGAAGAAGTATGTTATTCCAAGAAGGCTGAAAAACAGAATCCTCGGAATCTCACTGTGATAAGGATTTGAAGGGACCTTGGTTTCGTGGTCATATTTACAGCACAAATTTCCTTTGAAATGTCTCCAAATTAGGCGCTTAAGTCGAAACAGCTCTGAAGAGAATGTTTTGGTCCATCCAGAAGTTACAACATATGCAATGAAAAACGAAGCCTGAAAAAAGAAAAGAAAAAATGGGAATTACGAGAATATTAGAGTATGAGAAACTAAAAATGTCGAAATTAAAATACCTGTGCAGGAACAGCCACAGCTAATAGCTCAGGGATTCTTTTGGGCTCGAAAAGGACATCGAATCTGTATAATGCTGTTCCTGATAGTACATTTGCAAAGAATATGTTCCATATAGTGAACCACAGGACTTTTATGCACGCGCTTTTCTCGATCTGACTAAGCGCGATGTATCCTTGTATGGAGGAAAGCACAATCATGACAGGTGGCACTAAAGACAAAAACGAGTCAAGGATGAGACTCGGAAGATATCCTGTGATTACTTGGCTGATAATTTTCCTGCATTGCATGTAAGAAAGACTATTTGTTAATACTGTTAAAAGAAAATGGCATAAGGTGTCCACTGTTTTCGTAACTTACACTTTTAATACGCCGGTCAAAAAGGGTAGCAAGATTTCTAACTGGTCCAAATGCGTAAGACCTTGTACTAAGAGAACAGGTACGAGGAATAAAATAGTTATGGAAATACATGCGAAAATAACAGCAATGTTGCAAATCCATATCTTGACGAACGAGGCGGAAAAGAAGGGCCAATAAACATCCTGTGGATCAGGAGCTTGCTCAGTAAGCCATTTGGTTGGTTTAACTCCTTGTTGAAGATGTGCAGCTACTGCAGCACTAAGCCGAGTCTTGAAAGATACAAAAGCAGCCGGAACTTCCTGTAATAAAAATCGAACGCCATAGCATCAGACAGTGAATAAGAAATCAGAAAAAAAACACTGTTATCGTGTTCCAAAATGATTTAATCAATAAGAACCCGAAAAAATAAAATCAATTTATTGCATCTTTAGATGAACTAGCCATGATTAATGACGGAGATTGTTACCTTTCCAATAGCTGAAGTTCGTTCTGTTCTTACATTACCTTCAATATCTTCCAGTTTCTTTTCATAGTGATCTAGGAGATCAACTTTTTTTCTGAAAAGGCCCATAAAACAAGTTCGTTTGGAACTCTGTTCAGAATCCTTTTTCGATTTCAAGTGAACAAGTTTTTTGTAAGCCTTGTCTGCGTCATTCTAGAAATAGCATCAGACACGTCTCAGAAACCAAGCAATATAAAGCTAAACAAAAGGAGTTATACTACATAAAAGAATCAATATGGACATCCACAATTAATTATCTATAGTTTCCAATTAGATACAGAAGCTTAATGAGTGTACATACACAGAATGAGCAATTGAACGAACAAATGATGTGTAAAGAGAATTAAAAAAATTGCCATTAATGGAGGAAGTATATGTTTTTGTAAATAAAAGACAAATCAATATATAATCTTCAACAATACAGTAAATTAATATGTTAGATTCAAGATTTGCTCACAATGAGTCCCTTGAGTTTGTTTGTCCGACGAACCACAGCATGTGAAAGATAGGTAGATGGATAATATTCACTGAAAAAGGTTTCAACACTTTCACTGAAGCTCCTGTCAGGAGAGGCTGGAATACTCCGAACTAAAATAGTGAATTGACTTGGCCGTGGTTTCGAAGAATAGAAGTAAGCAATCCGTTTGGATGCGATATAGTCATATTCCTGCAGCGTAAAAGAATAAATTAGGATCCATTAACTTTTCTACCTACAATCATGAAAAATCGAAGGGCTGTAGAATACTTACATAGTAAAGAAGATAGCAAACAACAGCTGTGAAGATATAAATGGCAGAGAAGTGTATCCATAACCTATGAGCACACAAAATGAAGTATGTCAAATTTAGAGCTAAAGACAGAAAATTCAACTAGAACTCACCAAAAAAAAAAAAAAAAAAAAAAAAAAACTTCCCAAGCAAAATTACTTGGATGGATTGATTTATTTTATTTTATTTTGTTTTTCAATATATTCAGAAAGATGGAAAGGTATACAGACTTTAAAAATGCAGAGAATATCATTTTCGCCTATTAGATACATCCACAGTTCATCCTAATTGAGTTTATTAGAATAAATCAGTAACCTGTTTGACCCATCGTCAACATTCGAGATGCTGAATGTTTCCAATGACTTGTTTGGAAGGTCGGTGAAGTCAATATTTAGCTGATTCCCCATATAATTGAATGGAAGAAGAATGAAAATTCCAACAATCACTGCGAATCTAAATACTCTCAGTCTGCAAATCAAGAAAGAAAACGAGTAAGTTGAGCTGGCTAATCCTCAATTCAAACAAAATGTTTCAAATTATTGTGCTATAAACATTAACAGCTATAAACATGAAAATTCACACGTTATGTAGATTGCAAAACCTATAATAATTCCCATTTTTTCACTAACCCGAAGATGAAAATACGCATGAATACAACGGCATCCAATCCAGAAATTGACAAAAGCTCGTCTTCAGTTGGCTGCCATGCTCTTTTCACCCACCGGAAACAAGACAGTAAGCCTCCCCTTCCGACTTCATCTTCCTCTTCAAGTTTCCCATTAGCAACCAAGCGTGGTAAATAAAGTTCCGCATTGCTCGGTCGATTTCTCAGTATAGAATACGAGACGAAAAAGACTAGACAAAGGGCAACATTTATTCCCACCGAAGTTAAAAGTGCAGAAAGAATCATCCCTTCAAACTTTCAAAGTGATTTTCTTCAAACTTTTTTCACCAGCTCATCTCCAACTGTAAAATATCATGTAGCTATACAATAAGCATAGAACTGGCCAAAATTCTAACATAAGTAAAGCCCATAACTTCAGCAAAGTTTCAATTTTAAAAAAAAAAAAAAAAAAAAAAAAACCCAACTCTTTTTCCCCCTTTATACAATTTCAGGTCAAAGTTTTTGCTTCCACAATTCACTAACAAAGGTAGCTCGATTACTACCAAATCAACGAATCCGATGATGCAATTGCAACAAGTAGTGGCAAAATCAGCGAATTATTGAGTTGCGTGTAGCTGAATTAGTTTATCGCAATTAAAAAAAAAAAAAAAAAAGTGTAGCACGTGCTGCCACCATTAATGTAAAATGATGTCGGCATAGATATTGATGGAAGGAGATTTGACTTGAAAAAAAAAAAAAAAAAAAAAACCTAATCTAGAAACAGTAATATTGAGAAGAGAAGAAGCTTTGAAAAATGAAAAATGAAGTTAACTGGAGGGAAACAAAATAAATTGAAATCAAACCTTTTTTTTTTGTGTGCAGAAGATTGGGAAGTTGAAGACGACAAGTTCCGCTGAACTGTTTAACAACTATACATAAATAGGTGGGTAGGTACACGATTTCCATTTCCCGTTTTAGTGTCGTGTTTGGTAAGATAATTAGAATATTCTTTTTTTTTTTTCAGATCGCGTTTGCAAAACTTATTTAAAAGAAGCCCAGCTTTTTTTGCTCATAATTTATTTGAAGTGTTTGCAAAATGAACTTTTGTTTTTGCTTCTCTTAAAATAAGCAATTTAAAGCTGTAATTTGTTAAGCACCCATGACCCCTGATTTTTCTATTTAAGTTTATTTTCCACTAAATATGCAAACAGCCCCACTTTTAGAAATAAACACTTAAAATCAATTTAATTCATAATCCATAACTTATACTTTTAAATAAGTTTTTGCAAACACCACCATATAGAAGAAGCCAAAAGAGATTCCACCTAAGAGATTGTTTAGTTAAACTTATAGGGGATGTTTGGTTATGTTTCCAAAACGAATTTCTAGTTTTCAAAATTTCTGATGGAAAAAGTAGATTATTGGTTTTTGTGTAGAAAATGGGAATATGTTTGGATGAAGGTGTATTTTTAGTTTTATGTAGGTGTAGAAATGAGAATATGTTTGGTTGTGGTGAATTTTCTCTACGAAAGTAAGTGCAAAAGTAGAATATAATGATTGATGATGATGATAGTGATGATGATGATGATTATAATATTAATAATAATAATAATAATAATAATAATAATAATAATAATAATAATAATAATAATAATATTATTATTATTATTATTATTATTATTATTCTTATTATTATTGTTGTTGTTGTTTATATTCTTATATTATTATAATTATTATAATAATTATTATTTTATTATTTATTAGTATTATTATTATTATTATTATTATTATTATTATTATTATTATTATTATTATTATTATTATTATTATTATTATTATTATTATTATTATTATTATTATTATTATTATTATTATTATTATTATCATTATTTTTATTATTATCATTATTATTATTATTATTATTATTATTATTATTATTATTATTATTATTATTATTATTATTATTATTATTATTATTATTATTTTATTTTTAGTAGTAGATAGAGAAATTGTGAGGAAAAAGAGTGTAGATATTAATGTGGAGAGAGGAGAGAGAGTGTGAATATTAATGAGGAGAGAGAAATGAGTTGTTGGAATAAAATATATAGGTTAGTAGTAGGTTTTAGTAGGTTTGAAAATTGAAAAAAGTATGAATAGTGTATTTTCAATAGAAATTTGATAAGAAAAAATGGGAATTTCTGGATAAAATTGTGAAACAAACATCATCTCGGTTTTATGAATAGTATAAAACTGGAAAGTGAGCTTGGAAATGAAACCAAACATCCCCATAAGCTCCTGAAAACAACTTTTATAAAATGTTAAAGAACTTATAAGTTGTTAAAAGATGTCAGTAATTTTTTTACGAAAGCTCATATATTTTACCGTGAATTGTGAATGATTTATCGTGCTTCTTCGACAATACAAATTACTATTACCTTTTTTTAAGGGTGCATAATGAGATTAAGCCTTACTAAATTAGTCATTAAATAACGTATTATATTTTGACCAACATATGGGCTTCCTTATAGGACCTTTCTTTATCGGGCCATTAGTGCAATATAAAAGAAGAGAGAGAAAAGCCCATAACTAAAAGCGAAGCTGAAAACGCTATTTGCCTCTAATCTTACAGCACATGCAAAAACGCGTTTCCAAAAAAACCCGAGATCTGCAGCGCGTCGATTTTAACATTTTGACCCAAACAAAATATTTTTATTTTATTTTTTTAATATTTGCCAAAAAACTGTCGCCCCTGTCACCGCTGGTAGCAGGCGACGACCCCGTGCGGAGGAAGAAAACACACACACACACATTCAAACTCGTCGCTTCTGATCCAACTGGTAACTTTATCTCTCTATCTTTCTCTCTCTCTACGTTTCCTATCGATGCGGTTTTGTCAAATTCGCGTACTATTTTCTGAACTATTTGCAGAACAATAGACGCTTTCACTTTCAATTGTTATTGTGATTTTTGATTTATCTGGATGCGGATGTGGCAGATCTTGCTTTGAATGTTGGAATTTTCTGCTGTTAGTTTAGATCTGCGTGCTTCAGAGTTTTTGCCTTTTTATATCCATGCGCGGATTTTTCGTGGATGGAAATGTAGTTAGGCACTATGGTACGATTTCGTGAATTTCGACCTGTAATTGGATAATCAGCTCTAAAATTTGCATTTATCTATTGTTAGTTGATCAAGCTGGCTCAATTTTGTGTGATTTAGTTTCTTGGATGCTACAATTGTGTCGATCTTTGTTTATCGATTGATCTCTGAATCACTGATTGCACTTAAGAATGGAGATTAGTGTAGGACACTATACTGATCATTATTGCATTTAGATTAGCTAGCACACAAATTAATCGTTAGATCTTAGCACACAAAAGTAGGATCGTATTGGACCAATCGGGTTCCATTATCTTCTGATGTTTTTCCCCCCCTAACTTGCACTTCTCTATTTTTGTGTTCCATCTGCAGCAAAATCTTGTAAAGTCAAGTTTATTGATTTCTGTTAATTTTGTGAATAAATTGTGAAGGGAAATACTTGGTCGGGCTGGAAGGCCTTCTCCATGCATATTATACACATAAGTTGATCAGCGTAGTAGCAAGGTTATTATGAGTTCGCTAAATCAGCTCAACGAAGTCAATGGGTTGGTTGACCGGGCTAACTGTTTGGTCAAGCCCCCTGGTGGAGCCTTGGCATGCATGGTGAATTCAGAAATAGGCGCAGTTTTGGCTGTAATGAGGAGAAATGTGAGATGGGGAGTTCAGTATGCTTCCGATGATGAGCAGATTGAGCATTCTCTAATAATGTCCTTCAAGGAACTCCGAAAGAATATATTTTCATGGCAAAACCATTGGCATACCATTGATCCAGTTTTGTACCTCCAGCCGTTTTTGGATATCATTAAATCTGATGAAACTGGTGCACCAATCACCGGCGTTGCTTTGTCGTCTGTTTACAAAATCTTAAATCTACAGATTCTTGATTCCGAGACTGTGAATGTAGATAATGCTTTACACCTTATTGTCGATGCTGTGACAAGCTGCCGTTTCGAGGTGACTGATCCTGCATCTGAAGAAGTTGTACTGATGAAGATTCTTCAAGTTCTCTTGGCATGCATGAAAAATAAAGCATCAATTAGTTTGAACAACCATCATGTATGTAGCATAGTGAACACTTGCTTTCGTATAGTTCATCAGGCCAGCTCTAAAAGTGAACTGCTGCAAAGGATATCTCGTCACACAATGCATGAACTTGTCAGGTGTATTTTTTCGCACCTTCCTGATTTGGATGATAAAAGTCATGAGTTGGCTCATGGAAGCAAGTCTTCTCCTAACACAGAGGTAACAAACTTATGTAGCATATTTAACCAGATTTTAGACCTGCAATATGCTTCTGCCACCTTTATAATGTTGGCTCCAAGTTCATAAACATGTTACTCTACTTTGCTTTTTTTTTTTTTTAAATAAATAATAAATCATCAAACCTTCGATAAATTATAGTGGGAGAATTAATATCCTTTAGTTTGGTCATCAAAAGAGTACTTTCAATAGCTATCTGTTGCCATTCCATTTTTCTATAACTTCAAGTATAGTATAGGGTGAAATGAGTTATGTTAAGTTATTCATGTGTGAAGGACTTATTTCATTGCAGGATAATGTGGCAGAACCAAGTCACACTCTACAGGATAAGCAATATGCCGATGGTTACACATCTGTAGAATCTGACAGTAAAAAAGATGATAGCACTCATGTGAAAGATGGCACCTCTAGTGCTGATTCTTCAATGATGGATCCTTATGGTGTTCCGTGTATGGTGGAAATATTCCATTTCTTGTGCTCTCTTCTAAATGTTATGGAAAACATAGAAGTAGGCCCCAGATCTAATCCAATAGCATACCATGAAGATGTTCCTCTATTTGCTCTGGGTTTGATTAATTCTGCAATAGAGTTAGGCGGGGCGTCTTTCGGAAATCATCCTAAATTATTAGCTCTGATACAAGATGAATTGTTTTACAACCTGATGCAGTTTGGTTTGTCTATGAGTCCACTAATTCTTTCGACAGTATGTAGCATAGTTCTCAATCTTTATCACCATCTCCGTACTAAATTAAAACTACAGCTCGAAGCTTTTATTTCTACCGTGTTGTTGAGGATTGCAGAGAGTAAGCATGGGGCTTCTTACCAACAGCAGGAGGTTGCTATGGAAGCTCTTATTGACTTCTGCAGGCAGCCAATGTTTGTCACCGAGTTGTACGCCAATTATGATTGTGATATATCCTGCAGCAATGTGTTTGAAGGCCTTGCCAACCTGTTATCGAGGAGTGCTTTTCCAGTAAACAGCCCTTTATCTGCAATGAACACACTTGCTTTGGACGGTCTGATTGTTTTGCTTCATGGTATGGCTGAAAGAGTAGGCCACGATTCATCGGGTCCAGGAGAAGCCTCCCTAGAACTTCAAGAATTTAAGCCATTTTGGACCCTGAGATGTCATGATTATGACGAACCCCTTCACTGGGTTCCTTTTGTTCATAATATGAAGAACTTAAAGAGAATGTTGATGACTGGTGTTGATCACTTTAACAGGGATCCCAAGAAGGGTCTAGAATTTCTTCAAGGATTACATCTTTTGCCTGACAAACTAGATCCAAGAAGTGTAGCATGCGTCTTTAGGTATACAATGGGATTGGATAAAAATCTTATTGGGGATTTTCTTGGAGGTCATGATGAATTTTCAGTACTAGTGCTTCATGAATTTGCTAGGACTTTCGATTTCCAGGACATGAATTTGGACACTGCTTTGCGGATTTTCTTGGAAACTTTCAGATTGCCCGGAGAGTCTCAGAAAATACAGAGAGTGGTTGAAGCATTTGCGGAGAGCTATTTTGAGCAATCCTCGGATATTTTGGTCAACAAAGATGCTGCTCTCTTGCTGTCATATTCTTTAATATTGCTCAACACTGATCAACACAACTCACAGGTCAAGAAGAAGATGAGCGAAGAAGATTTCATTCGGAACAATCGAAATATTAATGGTGGAAACGATCTTCCTCGAGATTTCTTGTCTGAGCTTTATCACTCCATCTCTGAAAATGAAATCCGTATGGTTCCAGATCAAGGTGGTGCCTCTGGGATTCTCACGAGAAGTCACTGGCTTGGTCTAACACACAAAGCAAAGCAGACATCTCCATACATTGTCTCTGATTCCGGTTCCCATCTTGATTACGACATGTTTGCTATTTTATCCGGTCCTGCAATTGCTGCAATATCTGTGGTTTTTGATCACGCAGAGCAGGATTATGTTCTACAGTCGTGCATTGATGGATATTTGGCCATAGCTAAACTCTCGGCTTCATATAATTTCGGCGAAGTACTGGATGATTTGGTTGTATCTCTTTGCAAATTTACTACCCTGTTGCATCCATCTTTCAACGAAAGATCAATTCTCTACTTCGGGGATGACATAAAAGCTAAGATGGCCACTATAGCAGTTTTCACCATTGCAAACCGCTACAGCGACCACATTCGTTCAGGCTGGAGAAACATACTGGACTGCATCTTGAGTCTACAGAAGATAGGCCTTCTTCCTGCTCGTCTTGCCAGTGATGCTACCGACGAGCTGGAGCCTCCTTCTTCTGATAATGATCAAGTGAAAACATCCGCTGCACATTCACCACCATCTCAGGTGCCGCCAGCAACTCCGGCAAGGAAATCATCCGGCATTATGAGCCGCTTTAGCCTGCTTTTATCTTACGATTCAGAGGAACCTGCACCACAACCCTCAGAAGAACAGCTGGCAGCTCGTCAGCGCACTCTGCAAGCAATACAAAACTGTCACATCGATACCATTTTCGCCGAGAGCAAGTTTCTGCAAGCTGATTCGTTATTACAGCTTGTCCGTGCCCTTGTCATGGCAGCAGGACGACCTCTCAAAGGGAATAATAACTCTCTGGAAGACGAAGAGACAGCTGTTTTCTGTCTGGAGTTGCTGATAGCGATCACTCTAAACAATCGGGATAGAATCATGCTTCTGTGGCAAAACGTTTACGAGTACATTGCAAACGTTGTTCAATCAACTGTAATGCCATCTACTCTTGTTGAGAAGGCTGTCTTTGGGCTCCTTCGTATATGCCAGAGGTTACTTCCTTACAAGGAAAACCTTACCGACGAGCTTCTCAAGTCTCTGCAGCTGGTATTGAAGCTCGACGCTCGGGTGGCAGATGCTTACTGTGAACAGATCACACAGGAGGTGATGCACCTTGTGAAAGGAAACGCAATGCAGATAAGATCTCATATGGGTTGGAGGACAATCATATCTTTACTCTCCATCACAGCTCGCCATCCGGAAGCTTCCGAAGCAGGGTTCGAGACTCTCTCTTACATCATGTCTGACGGGGCCCACCTGTCCCCCGCAAATTATGTGCTCTGTTCGAATGCCGCCAGGCAGTTCGCAGAGTCCCGTGTGGGGAATGTTGAACGATCCGTCAGATCCTTAGACCTGATGTCTGGTTCGGTTATTTGTCTGGTGACATGGTTTTACCAGACTAAGGAAGCTGCGGGCGAGGAAGCTGCAATAAAGATGTCTGAGGATATACTCGAAATGTGGATGAGGCTTGTGCAGGCACTGAGAAAAGTTTGCACAGATCACAGAGAAGAAGTCAGAAACCATGCTATTACTCTCTTACAGAGATGCTTGACGGGTGTGGATGGTATTCGAATACCAACTGATCTGTGGCTGCAGTGTTTCGATCTAGTGATATTCACTCTGCTCGATGAACTACCAGAAATGTCTAATCAGCTTTCCCCAAAGGACTACCGCTTCATCGAGGGCTCGATGATTTTGTCCATCAAACTCATGTCGAAAGTGTTTTTACAATCCTTACGCGATCTCTCCCGCTCGACTTCTTTCTGCCAATTATGGTTGAAAGTTCTTGGTTGTATGGAAAGATACATGAACATGAGATTTAGAGGGAGAAGGAGTGAGAAGATCCATGAGTTAGTTCCGGAGCTTCTCAAGAATACGTTGTTAGTGATGAAGACAAGTGGGATTCTTGTGCCGAGCGATCCAGTTGGAGGAGATAGCTTTTGGGAGTTAACTTGGTTGCACGTGCAAAAAATAGCCCCGTCTGTGCAGTTGGAAGTTTTCCCAGGTGAAGAGCTGGAGAAGTTGCAAGAAAATCGAGCTAAAAGTGGATGTAGCCCTCTATCCGAGGGGAATGTACTTGTTCCACCAAACGAAACCACGGCTTAAGAATATATACATACATATATATATGTATCAAAGATGATGAATTTATGCAGGGGAGAAGCATATGCCCTATTCTTCCACCTGCTGAGTGATATGGGCTTGTCTAACTTCTGGTCCGTGTTGATAAATCTGTACTGCATCTTCTTAACCAGAAACGATGGGGGATTTCTCGAGGAGGGCTTTAATTTGATTGCTCGGTTGTTTATGTTTCTGAGGATGGAGAGTTGGATTATTTATCTTTGATTTTTTTTTTCCTTTCTTTTTTGCAGGACTGTATTGCTAGAGCATAAAACTATATTATGTACCATAACACAGCGTTAAGTATACCGTTACATTGAACTTCAAAGCTGAAATAAGATAGGTGGTTCGATTTTACAGGCCGTTTTTTTTCCCAGGATTCTTCTATACTCAATTTGTAATTCATTTCTAGTTTTTCTGCAAATTTCATTTATGAGTTGATTTTGGAGTGTATACAGTGGAGATTTCTCGAGTTGTAATTCGCACTTATAGAAAATACCCGTCGCCTACTGTTGATTAGATCCTCCGTAACTCTACCGCCATAACAACAATCAAAGAAATACAAGTGTGGGTAATAATATCATGATTGTGTGTGATTGTGCATAGATCTACGGTTTAGATTCATCCAGTGTAAATAAGTAAATAATCAGGTGTAGCATCTAATTTCACAGGTAATATGGTAGCATTATTTTATTTATTTATTTATTTGAATGAAAATAATATTATGTTATTTTTGAATGAGAATACATTTCATTTGTGGTCAAATATTGATTTTCCTTATTTTGGAGGCCCTTATAAATAAATAAAAAGTCTTACTATTGGGGGTACGATCAGAAACTATAAAGTAGAGGTAATTGAAGGGGGCTTTCCGTCCAAATATTTACTTATGAGATGGCCAATTGTGAACACCACTCCATCTTCACTGGTTCGCCATTGCCGAGCAGTGATAAGATCTTGTGCTCGACACTCATCTCTCGATGCGGGCCAGAAGCTGCACGCCGCCTCCATCACTGCAAACCTTCTCGGCCTTCCAAAGTCTTTTCTCCGCAACGTTATTCTGCAGATGTACGCTGCCTGCGGCGATGTAGGGTCTGCGCGCAAACTGTTCGACGAAATTCCCGTTCCGGATAAAGATACGGTGGACTGGACGGCGCTTATGGATTGTCACGGCCGCTTCGGTTCGCCGATGGATGCTCTTAATTTATTTGTCATTATGCGAAGAGAAGGAGTTTCAGTCGACGAGATCACAGTGGTTTCCTTGTTCGGCACCTGCGCTAGGGTTGGAAACAGTGTGTTTGGAATTCAAGGGCACACCTGTATGATTAAATTGGGTTTGGATTTCTGCATCAAAGCTCGGAATGCTGCTATGGATATGTACGTGAAGTGCGGGCTGATGATCGATGCTAAGAGGTTGTTTGATGAAACAACGGTGAGAAATATTGTTTCTTGGACGGTGCTATTGTGGGGCGTGGTAAAATGGGAAGGACTGGTGAAAGGCAAGAAACTGTTTGATGAAATGCCTGAGAGAAATGAGATTGCTTGGACGATCATGATCTCGAGGTACGTCGAGAATGGGTTTAGCATGGAAGCTTTTCGCCTTCTGAGGGAAATGATTCTTGGTTCTGAGTTGCAACTAAATTCCACTTCCCTTTGCTCGTTGTTATCAGCTTGTACACAGTCGGGGGATGTTGTGATGGGCAAATGGGTGCACTCACATGCTCTAAGAGCAACAATAGACGCAACAACAAACATTAAATTCGAAACGGCTTTGCTCGATATGTACGCAAAATGTGGCAGGCTTAACAGTGCTCTTCAAGTATTTAAATCCATGCCTGCAAAAAACGTGGTCACATGGAATGCTATGCTCGGTGGATTAGCCATGCATGGAAAGGGTGCCATGGTTTTGGATATGTTCAAAGAGATGGTAGAAGAGATCAAACCAAACGACGTGACTTTCACAGCTGTCTTGAGTGCTTGCAGTCACTCTGGATTAGTTGACGAGGGTCGGAAACTGTTCTACAGCCTCGAAAATGTGTACAATATAAAGCCCTCGATGGAAAACTACGCGTGCATGGTGGATCTTTTGGGCAGGGCGGGACATTTAGAAGAAGCGGAGGCTGTAATAAAGAGAATGCCAATGAAACCAAACGAGGTTGTCTTGGGTTCTCTATTAGGAGCCTGCAAAGTTCACAGAATGCAAGAAATGAGCGAACGGGTTGTACGAGATTTGGTTCGATTGTATCCACACAACACTGAGCATCATGTTTTGCTCTCGAACATGTATGCTCTGTCGGGAAAATCGGAAAAGGCTGATTCTTTCCGAAAGGATCTTAGAGACAGGGGAATCCGGAAAATTCCTGGGATTAGTACTATGTATATTAATGGACAAGTTCATCAGTTTAGTGCAGGGGAGAAATCGCATCCGCAGATTAAAGAGATATACTCGATGTTGGATGAGATGATTCGGAAGTTAAAATCGGCCGGTTATTTACCTGACATTGCCTCTCAGATTTTATCGGGTGGTGGTGGAGGAGTTGATAGTAACGAGGAGGAGGAAAAAGAGCAAGCTTTGCTGTGTCACAGTGAGAAGTTGGCAGTTTGTTTTGGTCTGATTAGTACAAAAGCTGGCACCCCTCTTTATATATTTAAGAATTTGAGAATATGCCAAGATTGTCATTCTGCAATGAAGATTGCCTCCAAAATATATGAGAGGGAGATAGTTATTAGAGATAGGAATCGTTTTCACTCGTTTAAAGACGGTTCGTGTTCTTGTTCTGAATACTGGTGACCTGGATCACAAAATCCAGTTAAATGTAGACAATCATGGTGATGCAATCGATGTGTTGGATTTTATTTCATCGAGTATTGTGACCGTTATACCCGGTTGGGAATTAGGACATGACTTGATAGACGATGTAATCCTAATAATCGTAACAAATTCCAAATATAAGATAATTACATATTACATTTGACTGTTAATCCTGACAAATTCAACCAATCGTATTTATTCCATTAACATCCCAGACCAGGCCTTGAAGAGTTTCGTACGATTTCAAAATCCCAACATCGAACGTAGGAAACGGTAATTGAAAATTGCAATCGAATATTTGTATTATGATGAGTTATTGACACATGTATACATCAGTTTACAAAACTAGGCGAAGAGGGATTCTCAATTTAATCTCTATACGTTGCTCGATATTAAATCTACTTGATTTGTCTGCATTTTACCATCCTCAGTCATGCTAAAGCCTTTGGCCTTTCCCTCTTGAATTCGTTGTAGTCCGAAATCAAACTGCTGTTAACTTTATCTTTCATATTCTCCACCAATCTCTTGAGAACCTATGCACAAAAGCACCATCAAACAATTTCACTAATACGAAAAAAAGAACAAAAAAACGCAAAAAAAAAAAAAAATGGTTCAGATTTCTAACCGATTCTGCCACATCTCGACGAATATCTTCAGGAACCAATCCAAGCATAGGTGGAAGAACAAAGCTTATGCTCATATTTAGTTGACCTCTCAGCCTGCATCGTGGGCCCCGTCTATCGGGATACAGAGCCCCCTTTACACCGAGGGAAAATTGAGACGGCTTGAGCATCTCGTCTAATCCTTGGAGCTCCCATCTTATCTGGCATTATTACAATGGCATGTGATTGGTTGCTAATTCCAAAAAAGAGAAGATTTTGTGTGGAATTTTATCTTACGATATCGAGCTGAAGAACCTTTGAAATATCTTGTGGAACTCCGGGTGGATATTCTGTCCCACTAGATTTACATCTTAATCGCATGTCGATCACTGGAGACACCGTTAGGAATAGGAATTCTATCGGTAGCATGTGAACTCTCCACTCATCCTGCTTTCAAATAAGCTCAGAAATCGTGATAATATACTTATGTAAAGCATGTATTCAAATTAATCTAGTTTGAAAGTAAAAAGGTGGATGCTTTTTTTTGCCCAATTTTCGATTAAAGGTGTTCATAATAGTTGTTGTGAATTGTGATTAAATCCAGAATAATGGGGAAAATTTTGCGAAAACCCTAACCAGAAGTCAAAGGGAAGAAGAAAGGAGAAATGGGAGAATTAGGAAAGGTAACCTCATTGAGCTGGTTGCTCCTGCGTTTATCGGGAAAGATGGCTTTGAAAACCCTAGGTTTATCTTCCAAATACTGATCAAATGAAGCCTGTTCATTATCCAAATTAAACCCCAAATTCAAAATTATTGTAAATAAAAAACAAAATTTTGTTACCCCGGGAATTTCGTAGAGAGAGATGTCGGTCGAAATTCTGGAAGAGTAAGTAGACGGATTCACCATTTGCGCTTCTACTTTCGTACTTCGCTTCTGCTTTTTTCCCAACCTCGAGATATTGCATTGCCACTTTGGAATTAGTTTTATCGGACATCTCCTGAAATTCGATGCGCCGCCAGGTAATAGCACGTTCCGGCACGACGGCGCCGCCGCGGCGAACTCGTTCATTGTTTTTTATTTTATGAACACCGATTTTGAGGTCGGCGAAGAAGGCATGGGGAGGGAGATGAGAGTCGCACTGAAGAAGAAGACAACCATATCTAAGTTTTATCTGACGTGTCAAACTATTATTGGCTACGAACGTGACAGGTGTTCTTCACGCGGGACCCATTTCAACACTCGAATATCGTTTGGATTTTCAGTTATTCAGAATTATAAAAATCAATTAATAAAGAATAAGAAATAAAAGTTTTTGGAAAAAACAAAAGTCAGTGATTATAAGTTATATTAGTGAAGTGTTTATTTCTGAAAGTTACCGGGACACAAATCAACATTAAGCAATTTATTCTAAAAGAAGTTGGTGTTATATTTCAGCTTAAAAATACTTATTTTAAAGAAGTAGAAACAAAAGTCGGTACTGCAAAAATGATTTTGAGCCCAAAAAAACATAAAAAAGAAAGAAGCTCAGAATCACTTTTCAAAAGCTTTTGCAAACACCGCCTAAATGCAATTGCGAATTGAAGGTTTCAATTTTCTCGAATAAATCATTCGTCCGAAATTATTATTGCATCCTTGTACAAAACAAAAAAGTAACAACTTCAGTCACATATCCTAAATTATGCTGAATATGGTATCCTCACAGCCATCCTCTGAGCCAACCAAGGCCTCTGTGTGTCTGGATCAACAAAACTATGTCCAAGAAACTGCTCTGTTTCTTCGTCTATCAATTCTCTCGCCCACGTCACACGCTTCGTCGGGCTGCTACCTGGCCCAAAGCACCTGCAATAATTGTTCCAATATTTTCTTTTTTCAAATTATATAAATAAATAAAAAAGGTCGAAAATGAAAACAAGAGATGTCATTTTTGAAAATTGCATTTAGTTTCCCGATAAACTTACTTGTACTCGTAAAAGCAAGAACTTCTTTCATTCTCAGTATTCCCCCAGTTATTCCAACCAGCTTGCTTAACACAACCATCCATGTATGTGTATGCATAGACCACCCTACCAAACGGTCCCCACGGTCTCCCAAGATATGCGTACTGTGTCCCTCCATTACCAGTAATCACACATCTGCATCACCACACACACACATACACACATTAATATATATATATATATAGACTTACTGACTTAGTATTGGTAATCATTGTTTTTCAAGTAAGGACTCATCTTCAAGAAGATCATAGTGTATCGGTATAGCGAAACAAACACTATTCTTTTGTTTATCATTGTCAGGTCAAAAGTTACACTAATTCCAAAAAAAAATCCAATTTATATACATATAGCAACAAATGTGTCCAGTAAAGGCATTCTAACTAGGAAAATGAATGGCCAGTGTCCAAGAGAACTCGTTCATTATTTATTTTACGTATTGGAATCGCAGGAATTCTTACGGAATTTGCTAATGGTACAGAATTTCGGATCATATCTATGCAGTTTAACTATCACAAGCAGATTAATATAGAACTAGATATAGTTAGAATGGAATACTACAGTTTCCTATTTAGCGTTGTGTTGTTAAAGCTAACGACAAAATTTAACGGCACGAACCTCAAGAATACATATCCAGTCGTCTCTTGGGAAGATTTTCTGCTTTGAGCTGTTATGAAACCCGGGGATTTGCAGTGAATATGACAATGCTCCAAAAGAGCGGTGCTGTTACCGAAAATGAAGTCTACACTTCCTTCAATATAGCAATCCCTCAAATATTGCTTCCCGTGATGCAAATACAGAGTATCCTGCACGAATACCAAGTTCCGATGGAACAAAAATGATAAATCGATTAGATTTTTTTAATGATTTGAAGAGTCTATACGATGGAATGTACAAAGCAAAAATCCAATCCGAGAAACTTAGATAGCAGAATTTGTTCTTCGTTTCTGCATTCTCAGCAGCTAATAAACGATTAATATACCTGAAAACTAAGAAATCTGCAATTGTAGAATGCGCAACGATCGGCCGTCACTCTAATTGCCACAGCCTGCCCTGAACCCTAGATGAGGTTAAAGAGAAAGGCATCACAAATTAGCAGACTGAAGAAACAATTTCTAGTTGCAAAGTAACTTGAAAAATTCAACTGAAGCTCACTACAATGGCAAACACGTAAATATATTTATATTCCTAAAATTATTCAGATCAAATCAATGCTACTACAGATAATTAATTCGGCCCCCTTTTACAGAATAATAGAAGCAGTAAATTCCATTTCTAGGGGATTACTCTCGAAAATTCGTACCTCGGGAGCTGAATTTTCGAAGGTGATGTTCTCAGCAATGAAATCCTCCCCCTCGACGATCGTACTCCCGCAGCCAAACGTCCCGGTTCCGATCACACGCGCCGCCTGGTGGTGGTCGATTTTGACGGCGGTGTTGTTCCACGTGAGCACCGTCTCCTCGGGGCGGATTCCGGCGAGCGTGATGAGGTTTTTGGTCTTCGGCACGTACAGCACCTGCCGGTAAACGCCGGGTGCGATGCGAATCACGGTGCGGCACGTGTTGCTGAGTGGGACCGCGTCTATCGCTTCCTGAACGGTCCGGTAATCGGCGGCGCCTTCTTGCGCCACCGTGATTATCCTGGTGCCCATGTACAACAGTCCAGCTGCCGGCAATTGCAGTTTCCGATCTGGTCCACGGAGATTGCAACAAACACTGTTGCGGAGCGAAGGAGAAAGTGAGTACAGTTGAGAGTATAATCAAAGAAGTCGGTGCTTCTTATGGTGGAGAAAAAGTTTATTCCTTTACTTTAGCTTTCTTATCTGTAATTAAAGATCATATAAATCTGATTAGTCACTGTAATTAAATCTAATAGGAGGATTATCATTTTAAATTGGGTAAATTACAAACCCCCATGAGGTATGGTCAAATTACGAACAAACCACTCATGTTTGGGCCTTCAACTATAAATCTTCTTACGCGCTGCGCTCACTCTCGCGGTGTCAAGCTTAGTGGAATCTTCTAGATTCTATGGAATATTCTCAATTTTATACACGTTGTATCCTATTCGAGCTCCACATTTTGAAGCAAGATGGCCATAAGATATGTTTTTTGGCTTGTATATATGAGATTGTGGTGCATCAGAAAATGTATTTTTACACAAAACGAGTATAAACTAGAGAACATTCCACGGAATCTAGAAGATTATGTTGAATTTGACATCATAATAGTGAACATGTAAAAAGATTCATAGTTCATGGTAGTTGTAATTATCCAAACATTAGGGGGTTTTTTGTAATTTGACCATACCTTACGGGGTTGGTTGTAATTTACCCTTTTAATTTATTTTGTTTAGAAGTTTTAATTTTATTTTTAGTTAATTATCATTGTGGTTATACAGTTTTAGACCTGTATAAGCCCAATTTGAAAATATAACTAGGCCACAAATTACTTCTGCCGACAGCCCAGTTGGAATAGTCAACGGGCTGCAGGCCTACACGGTTCAATAAACGTGACACGTTGGATTTAAAAATCTATTTATAGCAACAAAATCTGGTCCGTCCATCTGTATTAAATGTACGGAGATTAGATCCTAACAATCCGGATAACTAATAATACAGTGCACCGACGCCACACCGTGTAAAAATCTCTCACGAGATCCGATCGCCAAGTATATATAAACACACTGTTTCAACGACTTTTTTTCCCGATCACATAATCATTTCATCAGATTACAAATCCCTAATTCAGCTCAAATCAATCAACAATGTCGTACTTTCCCAAAGGGCACCACGACGGCGATGCGGTCGACGACTTCGACGAGTTCGATTCCACCCCTTACGGCGGCGGATACGACATCGTTTTGACCTACGGCCGCCCCCTCCCCCCTTCCGAGGAGACCTGCTACCCCATCACCTCCTCCGGTTCCGAGAGCTTCGACTACGATCGCCCCCAGTATACCTCGTACGCTGAGCCATCCGCCTATGGGGATGAGGCTTTGGATAACGAGTACAAGAGCTACGCCCGGCCAAAGCCCCGCCCTGCTCGGCCATCTTACGGTGGTCCGCCGCCGTCGGAGCCTGGATACGGCTACGATAGGCCCAAGCCCAGTTACGGTGGAGAGAGTGAGTACGGATCCGGTGGCGGATCCGAATTTGGTGGGAGGCCTGAATATGGATCCGGTGGGTACGGGAGGAAGAGTGAGTACGAGGAACCTGCTCCCGAGTACGGGAGGAAATCGGAGCCTGAATACGGTGGATCCGGTTACGGAAGGAGACCCGAGGCCGAGGAATATGGATCTGGTGGGTATGTGAAGAGACCTGAGTATGGGGAAGAGGAAGGTGGCGGTGGTGGTGGTGGTTATGGGCGGCCAACCAGTTATCAGGCGGAGGGTTACGAAAGGCCAAGCTATGGTAGGTCTGAGGAAGAGGATTACAGGAAGCCCAGCTATGAGAGGCGTGAAGGTGACGATGATGAAGGCTATGGCCGCAAGAAATATGTGAGCTTTCTATATTTAATCTATTATTTTTAATGCTTTGCGTTTTATGTTTCAATTTGGTTTTTACTGCTTGTTGATTATGTTTTATGATTGCAAGCTTTGATTGATGTTGCTGCGTTGCCCTTGATTATTATTTTTTTCCAGACACTCTCATATTTGCATTAGAATATTGTCACCATGTTAACTATAGTTTGGCATACGGTAAATCACGGCTACCTTCTGAGGTAATGTCAAATTACGAGAAAAAAAAAACCTCAACTATGAATATTCTTACATGTCCACTCTTGCATTGTCAAATTTAGTGGAATATTCTCTAGTTTGTATTCGTTTTATCGCATATCAGTTCCACATTTTGAGATCGCGGTGCATCAGAAACTGCCTTTTTGCACAAAACGAGTACAAACTAGAGAACATTCCACATAATCTAGAAAATTATGTTGAATTTGACACCATAAACATGAGGAGTGTTTTCGTAATTTGACCTTACCTTAGGGGTTGGCCGTAAATTAGCCTATAATATAGAAGTATATAACCCGTACCTTATATTGAGGAATGGAAGTAAAAAATTACAGTGCAATAAGTGAATCTTTAGAACTGTCAATGGCTTTCTTTCTGTATTGAATACTGGAGTAGGAGAGCTGTTTTATGATCATGCTTGCTTATCTTGAAACCTTGCCATAATTTTTTAGGGTAATGGTTTGCTCAGTTTATTGATCTATTTTGGTTGGAATTCGTTTAGCTACATTTTCGATTTTCCACTTTACGATTAGTGATCCGGACATAATAATTGATTATATGCAAATTTGGCAGGGAGATGAGAACTCTGGGGACGATGAAGACGAGGAGAAGAAGCACCGCCACAAGCACCACCACCGTAAGCACTATGATGATTAAGCAACAATGGTCTGATGTATTCCGAAAAAATGGATTATGCCGTTTTCAAGCTACTAAATAAAGTGTTGTGTGTGTTCTTTTTCTAATTAGTATTTTGTTTTTGAGTGTATTCTAAGCATACTGGTTTTAACCATATGCAGAAAATAAAAAAGTAACAGTTGCATGGGGCCTGCTTGTATGTATGCCTGATAATGCTTGTGGTTTTTTTGAATGTTTTTGTTATGTTTCAAAGTAAAATCCCACATATGTTGGGATATATGTTGGTATGTCCTGTTTCTGCTTATTTATGTCGTGCAATTTTACGTGAAACGACGCAGTTTTTTTTTCTTTTTCTTTTCGTGCAGCAGCAAACTTAAGTTGTTTGGATACTTAAACGCGCATGGAAGCTTGACCTTTTCTTGAATACCTATAAATTTCTGTGTTGATTGAATCATCCAAAAATTGTTCAAATTCGAAGAGCTCGTTTGGTTGATAAGTTAAGCTGTGATTTATTCGAGAACTGAGTTTTATTTGGTGTTCGGTTAGTACAATAATTAAACTAGTCGACTCCAAAAAATGCGGGGAGAATCGTCACGCACGTATTATGACCTTTTGAGAATTTCGTCTATTCAATATTGTCTGTCACTTAAAAAATTCAATGCCGATAAATTACATATTTTTTTAATTATGTCCTTATTAACTCTCTCCAACACGAAACACTCTCTGTATTAATTTGTAAACAATAGTATTTTGGTTTAACAACATTTATTTTCTGAAATCAAAATATATTTATTAAATTTCTTAAGATTTGTCCAAATTTGAAAAACTACACTTATTTAAAAACGAAGATGGTAGTTAATTAATCTTTGGTTGGTAGACTATAATGAAAGTCGGTCAGAAAACGATCATTCAAAACAGTGTGAAATTGGTTCTTCCAAAATCAACCATCTTCAAGTGGAAAAATAAAGCCAAAAAAAATAAAAAAATAAAAATAAAATAAAATATAAATATAAGTGCAAATTGTTAGAGCAAGTGCAATAAACATTGCATTCAAACCATTAACCACTATTTATATACTAAAAATAGAATTTTTTAATTTCAATGGCGTTATCAAATAAGGGTTCTATTTTAATAATCTAACTTTTGGGATGTAAAAATACTTTCTGGAAATTGAGTTATCAAAAGCGTAACTATCTAAACATCCAATCAAAAGTTGATATGTGTCAATTACAACTAAAATCACCCGTAAACTTCCAATTGATAATTAATTTGATAACCATAGTTGGAATAGATAAATTTTAATTAATATTAAAATATTATCTCAATAATCAAATAAATATTTCATAATTCAATTTTGGTATTTCCTCATAGATATATGTTATTAATGTTTGATCAAGTGGTGGTTGAACTTGAACGTGTACAGCTCTCGAATGTGACCAATTCCCCACATCTAAATAGTTTATATAAATGTCAATTTCTTGTTGAAAATTAAATAAATTTTATGGATCGTAGCATCAAAAATTACAATTTGTTATACTAACCCTAAATAAAATATTGGATTGCCGGCAAACTTTAAAAGACTTATAATTATAGGTCTTGGCAGAAATTGATTTTAAAATAAAAATTAGTGATTGCGATTTAAGTTGATTTGTAATGTTTATTTTTAAAAATTGATCGTATTTGAAAATTTACTGGAAAATTAACTTCAAATGAAAATGCAGATTCAGATGTGCTTTTAAAATTATCCCTTAAAACAACTTATTATAAAAGAAGCATAAACTTGTAAACATCTTACAACAAATTATGAGAAAAAAAAATTAAAATAATAAGCTCTGGCTAATTAGGTAATTGTTTAAAAAAGGCCAAAATAATTAGGAGGTTGTACCATCGTACTCATTGACTTATTAGCTACATTAAGGGTCCATTTGGATGGAGAGATTTGGGGAGGGATTTGATTTGGGGAATGGATTTGAAATGACTCCAATTTTGGAGTCATTTGAAATCCATCACTATTGCTCCAAAATCAACTAAAAAGGAGGGGTGGGGATTTGAAATCCATCTCCAAATCCCTCAATCCAAACAAGTCCGAGGGATTTATTATTATGGATTTGAAATCCCTCCCCCAAATCCCTCCATCCAAATGCACCCTAACTTAATTTATCTTCTTCACAAAAAAATTAAAAAAAAAAAATGTTTAATTAATTTACAAATTTGCAAAACAATGTATAAGAAAATTTGACACATGAATTATGATAAGAAAATGGAAGCATGGATTTATATCACGAAAATTATAGATTTCACCCTCAAGTTTGCACAAATTTCATATTTGGTCCCTCATGTTCATAAAAAAATACATTTGATCCCTCATATTTCAATAATTTATTACTTTTAATTTTTTCCGTCAATTTACAGTAAGCCCGTCACACATACGCTTGATTCCGTTAGTTTTAATGAAAATTTGACAAAAATGACTAAAAATGTTATATTTTTGAAACATGTGGGACCAAATATAAAATCGATGGAAATGTGAGGGGTGAAAACTGCATTTATCCCGATTTATAGTATGACGATAGTATGAACACACTATAGATTAAATAAAATAAATAAATAAATAAAAACAGATCAGTCATGGCTAATCATGGTTAAACAATAATTAAGTCATAATTAGAGCAGCCAACTTTATTTGAACACCGAGTACAGATCTTAAGCTACATTATCAATTATCAATTATTATTATTATTATAAGACCAAATCCTGTTCAAATCTCTTTAAACAATTGCTTGCTTATCAAAGTTGACATTTTCAATAATCCAAAAAAAAAAAATCAATAAATGTTCTCTTATAAAATTAAATCTCCAATCCCCATAAATCAACAGCTCTTTAAAAAAAAAAAAAAAAGAAGAAAAAAAAAATATATTTTTGTTGCAGCAGAGAGAGGAAAGATGAAGTTTGGGAAGGAGCTAGCTTCCCAAATGGTGCAAGAATGGCAAACAGCATACATGGACTACGACAACCTCAAATCACTGCTCAAAGACGTCATGATTTTCCGACAAGAGCACGCGCTGACGTCATCTTCTCCATCGGGCCCGGAGGCCCGATCGAGGGCCCTTAAGAGGAGGCTCACCATGTACCGGGCCTTCAGCGGGCTGACGAGAGGAACCACCGTGAAAACCGAAGACGAAGTAATACTAGTGAGCTCCGACGGCGGCGCCGCCGCGGAAACACATTACCAGACCATGTTCCTCAAATCCTCCGAAGAAGGCGGAGAGTACGAGATGGTGTTCTTCAGAAGACTCGACGAAGAATTCAACAAAGTTGTCAAGTTTTACAAGGAGAAAGTTCAGGAAGTGAAAATGGAGGCGCAAGAATTGAACAGACAAATGGATGCTTTGATTGCTTTAAGGATTAAAGTGGATAAACCTTATGTAGAACACAAATTTTCTCCCCGCCAAATTAGGGTTCCAAACCCTGCTCCTGCAACTGTACTTGCATCAGTCAATCCAGTCAAGAAAGGTTTTTTTGTTTTTTTTTTTTTTTTTTTTAAAGAACCCTTTTGATTAAATTTTATTGGGTTTATTTATTTAATTGAAAAAAAATAATCTTTTTGTGTTTTTGAATATGAAGGAGTGAGAATGGATGCAATACATGAAGTTGAGATGAGCAGTGAAGAAGGGGTTAATTATGGGGGTGGATTGGAGATGAGGAACAAGAAAAACAAGAATGATATTAATAGTTTTAGGCCTGCTCCTTTGGAGATTTTGGATCACGTGAAAATCAATGTCGAACCCAATACTCCGGTTTCGACTTTAAAGAATGTTTTGGGGAGTTCGAAATCTGATCTTTCTTTCAGCAAAGATGAACTCAAAAGAGCAGAGGAGAAAATGATCAAAGTCTTCGTCGAATTCTGTCAGCAGCTTCGACTTCTTAAAAGCTACTGGTATATATATATATATATATATATATATATATATATATATATATATACACATATATATATCGTGTATTTTTATATTTTTCAAAATTGACGTAGATGACTGATATATAGTGGTGCATTGTTTTGCCAGTTTCTTGAATATGCTTGCATTCTCCAAGATAATGAAGAAGTACGACAAGGTATTTGTCGATTTTTATTTTTATTTTTAATTTGCTCGGCTTTTGATCTGGATATTCGACCAAAAAAATAATGTTTTTTTGTTTCTTCTTCTTGCAGATCACTACAAGGAGTGCTTCGAAATCGTACTTGGAGATGGTTGACAAATCTTACCTCGGAACTTGCGATGAGGTTTGTTTAGTATTATGGGACTTTGTAATATAAAATTTTATATGATCGTTGCAGATTCAAGAAAGTTTTTTATACGCCTCGTCCTGTTTTTCAGGTCAGCAAACTCATAGAAAGAACCGAAGCCACATTCATTAAACACTTTGCGAACGGAAACCGCAGAAAAGGAATGAAATCTTTAAAACCGGGCCATAAAGTAGAGAGGCACCGAACAACCTTTTTCCTTGGTAATTTATAAACTCCGTCGTTCTTACAACATCTCTTACTTAGATAAAATTTAGAATTCTCTAATATATATATACACATATACAATGCAGGTTTATTTACGGGTTGCTCAATCGCACTAGCTGTTGCTATTATAATCTCGATACACGCTCGGGATCTTCTTAATCACGAAAGACGAGGGGAGTACATGGAGAGCATATTCACACTCTATAGGTACATATCCTTTTTTTTATCAACTTATTCGACCAAGGGCATTTTCGTCATTTCTTCCTCGACGGAATTAAGTGATCAATATATTAATTTTAAATTTTGCATCGACGCATGCAGTTTCGTTGGATTCATTGTCCTACACATGGTTATGTACGGAATGAACACGTACTATTGGAGGCAATACCGTGTGAACTACCCTTTTATATTCGGATTTAAACCAGGGACAGAATTGGGATTTAGAGAAGTACTCCTCGTTGCTTCCGGCCTTTCTGTACTCACATTGGCTGCTGTGCTTTCGAATCTCGATATGGAAATGGATCGAAGAACTGAACGTTTTCAGACATTAACTGAACTCGTTCCACTTGCTCTAGTCCTTGTAAGTGTGTCCGAAAAATAATTATTATATCTTGTTTTAGTCCTTTATATATGTATATATATATAAAGATTAATAACTTTAAATGAAATATTCGTTTAACAGGTTGTTCTTTCGATAACATTTTGTCCTTTCAACATAATATACCGCTCGAGCCGATACTTTCTCCTTTCTTGTGCATGGCACTGTCTTTGTGCTCCACTTTACAAGGTATATATATACTTATTTAGGTTGTAATAACAAATCCAAAACAAGAATTACACGTAAAACTCTATTTTTTTTTTGTAGGTTACACTTTCTGACTTCTTCTTGGCAGATCAGTTAACAAGCCAGGTACGAACATTCTTTATTCTTCACGTAATAAACCGGAAAAAAAAAAAAAATCATAATCGAAGTTCTTCTTGTCGTAGTAATTGACTGTTATATATGTCTTCGTGTAATTTTTTTTCAGGTGCAAGCATTCAGAAGTATACAGTTTTACGTGTACTACTATGCATTAGGAGATTTCAGAAAGAGATCGAACAAATTCCTCGGAACCAGTGTTTATGATCTTTTGTACATCGTAGTAGCCATTATTCCGTATTGGTCGAGGGTTCTTCAGGTAAATTTTAAAAGAAAAACATGTGCATGCATTAATCTTGTGTCTGCCAAAAAATGGTAATAAAACTAATTTTTTTTGGTTGGTTTTAATTTTTTTTTTCAGTGCCTTCGGCGATTATTCGAGGAGAGAGATCCGATGCAAGGGTTTAATGCCCTAAAGTACTTATCAACTATTGCAGCACTTGTTATGAGGACAATGTATAGTCTTAATCTTAGGAAGCCCATGTTTTGGAGAATCATGGCTGCATCTACTTCGGGTTTTACGACTGTTTATAATACTTATTGGGATATTGTAATAGATTGGGGTTTATTGCGAAAGAATTCGAAAAATCCATGGCTGAGAGATAAGCTGCTTATATCGAACAAAGCTGTGTATTTTGTGGCTATAGTAAGTTGACAAAGCTCCTTTTTTTGTTTGTTTGTTATATATATATATATATACCAAAAAAACTGCTTCGTAATAATTTTGAGTTAAATGTTTCTTTTTATTTTGCAGGTAGTGAATATTCTTTTGAGACTTGTGTGGATGCAGTTGGTTCTTGATTTCAACGAGACGAGGTTTCTACATAGGAAAGCCATGGTTACCCTTGTTGCCTGCTTGGAGATTATTCGTCGTGGCATTTGGAATTTCTTCAGGTTCGATTATTCATGAATTTTTATTTTTTTTGTACCGTTGGATTTGTCTGAAAATCCTATAAATCGAGAGGGAAAAAAAATACTAACGTTCGACGTATTTATATCTACGATATTTTGTTTTGTTTAACACCTGAATGCCTTAACTGGACAGATTGGAGAATGAGCATTTCAATAACGTCGGAAAATATAGAGCATTCAAATCAGTGCCGTTGCCATTCCACTACGAAGACGAAAAGATTAGGTGACAGAATACAGCACACATTATATGTTTTTGTGTATACGAAAAAAAATCGAAGGGTGTGGAATATTATTTTCTTCATTTGTATTCTTTTCACATTTGTATCAATGTACACACGAATATTCGTTCATAAATGCAGTTTATTTACTTCACACTATTTATTAGAATTTACTACAGAAATGTTATTATAACTTCTCAAACAATAACACAATCCGAACATCGTATTACAGCTTACATACACAAAACATAAATCTGTATATTGAACAAATTATTAAAATTAAAGCACACTTTTACGTAAAAAAAATCGTAAACTGTAATCAAAATTCGGAATTCAGCCAATATGTAAACATTATATTGGCAGGTTATTTTTCACACTATATTTACACGTATTTTTCCGAAATTAGCTGACAGGTATACAAACAAAATTATTTAGATTAATCACCAAATAAAACGGCAAAAAAAATTATTTAGGGGAACATATATCCACATCGTCTTCGTCCTCGTCATCATCGTTTAAGGTAACGAAAGAGTTGCAGGGCGAGTTCTCTGCAGTTACATCACCTGTGCTGCCATTATCACGGCTTCCAAATATATACGACATGGACAAAGGATTCGAGGAAGCGCTTTCCCTTTTCAAGCCCTGTATAGCATTTATTGCAGCAAGTGTACTCTGGTATATACGTACAGTTTCTTGTCCGAGCGAAAATGTCGTCTCCGACGAAACATTCGCCACCTCAGCATGTGATACGCATGTCTGGTAATCGAAAGTATCGGTCGATTCTACCACCTCAGCTTCTATCGGAAACAAAACCTCGAGATTCTCTTCACACTGGTGAACTAATCTTGTTAATTGCTCGGTTGTGAAGAAGGGCTGGTTAAAGGCGAGCTGAGTGAAAGGTAGGCTCAATAATGCCCCAGTTCGTTTATCGTATTTCTTCAAAATCTTGATAAGACCTTTATCGAAAAATTGCACGAAACAAATATTTATTCAAAGTAAAAAATATCGAACGATTATTTTAATAGAGAGGAGCTTATTTCTTTCTTTCGTTACCTGCAAAGTTGAGGGAGCTGTAGCTTTTGAGCAGAACCATCTCTCCGTGAATCGAGACAAAGTCTCTACGTATCTCCATTAAATCTTCACTAAATTCAATCTCCGAGGTGAAAACTCCATTGTACCTTCCTCTCTCCTTCACACGCTCGATTTTTTCCTTTAGTGCCTGAGGCAAAAAGACGCCGATAATAATTGAAATCACGTTAGTACATTGTTTTGGTTGTTCGTCAAAAAAATATCCTACGATGTAAATTAACCTGTTTTATACGCAAAGTTCTCACATGTCAACGAACGGTAAAAAGCCAAGAGTAACATTTTATCTGGGTTTTCTTTTTCTTTTTTTCGATATTTGTTTTTTTTCGGGTTTTGTCGTATGCTTTCGAGCACGTCACGGAAGCATATTTACACATTAATAAAAACTAATTTTGACACATCTGGAGCCCATTAACAATACATGTGTTGCAGTAAGCTAATCCCAGTCAGGCCAAAATAAACAAATCCCATAAAAAAAATGGAATATACCTTCACATATTCTTTTGAACCATCAAAACTTCGAAAACCGATGCCCACTTTAACATGTTGATGAGTACTATAATTCATGTTTTTTTCTTCTCTTCCATACCCACTACTCTGTCAACATCATCTCGTATGATCCAAATAAATAACATCTCCGTTTTTAGCTTCTCTCGTGCACTCATCGCATAAGCTGTCCTAACAAACTTCATCAATCTAATGTGACATTTTGCAGTTTAACACAAGTTCATCGGTTTTCTTGGTTCGGAAAAGTTCGACGGTTTCTACGTTGACAAGGAGGCAAGAGAAGCCTGACATTATCTGTGAACGGTATAAATTCTTAAAATCTCTTCTCCTTCAAGCCAATTTTTTAATTTTTTTTTTTTTAATTCTTAAATTCAAATGCTCAATTTTGCCACTTTTTAAGCAATAAAACCCTACCACTATGAGTTTTGAGTAGCTCAATTTTCAAAATATTTAAGCGGTCCAGTATTTCATTAAAACAACGAATTAACATAAAATTGTCCTCACCCTAATTCCCAAATTGAAATCAAATCAATGTTTATTACGCCTAATTTGAATTTACGAATCTCATCAAAAAAATCAAAACAAAAAATTGCACAAACAAAATCGATGAATTTCATCAGAAGAAAAGGCCAAAAAAAAAAAAAACCTGGAAGCGGATGATAAAGTCCTCCTCCTTTTCGACGTAGAAATCGTTGAACTTTTCAAGCTCCTCGTTGAGAATCGTGACAAACCATACGTGGAGCTCCGGCAACGGCAGCATAGGAACAGCCGCACCCACGCCCCGCGGCGGATTATCGGCGGCGGCGGGAACATTCTTCAGCAGCTTCTTCAGGACCTTGTAGCACAGAAACTTATCCCTCCATGAAGGTAGGGTTTTCTCTAAGTGCATCCTGAATTCTTTCCCGAATTTCATATGATTTATCGATTTTTCTAAATGAATTCTTGTAAACACTAATTACGATTGAATAAGTGGGAATTCTTTTTTTACAGGAAAAATGGTGAAAGTGTGTGCAACAAGAACATGCTTTTGGTGTCTAATCTAATATTTAAGATAAGATTTATAAGATGTATATAAATAGAAAGGCTTGCATTTTGTTTTATTTTATTTTATTTATTTATTCAATTTTGATGTTGTTGTTACATTGTGATTGTGGATGAATTGGGATCTTGTTTCTAAAAATTAAAATATGACAAACAAATGCAACAAAAAAGACCTAGTAACGGTCGAGGAATATCCTTTGGACCCAGGAAAGGATAAAAGAAAAGATCATATATGAAGGTAAAATTAATTTTTTTTTTTAATTGAAAGAATGTACAACCAATTATATAGGTGTACTGGTTAACTGCACTCTCGTACAGTATAATTTGTATATTATACGAGAAACGTAAACTATACTAGACTAATTACGTGTGACAAGCTCGATTGACAAATGAATTCGAATTTGGGTCAACTGACACAAACTCACTTGCTTCAATTTTTAGACAATCTCTTCCGGAGATTTGGCCGAACTTTCTATTGTCGTGTTTTGTTTGTTTGTCATAAAGTAAGACAGACTACTTCAAGAGAAAAAAAAAATGAATTGAATTTTGTAATGGAGGAGGGATTAAGTTATTTTAATTTAATGTATAGAATTTCGGTTGCTACTATTTTGGAATTTGAAAGATTAAATTGAAATATATGTTATATTTGTTTTAATAGTATAGTTTATGATGCCAATTGATTAAAAACACAAAATAAAAACAAATATACTCATAAAAAAATTGATGAAAAGTACTGCAAGAGGCCCAATTGTCGAGGAAAGCTCAAGAAAAAATGTACAAAGAAAAATTGTGATCGTATTTACCTTTTGGGAGTTTGAAAATATATTTGCATAAACAATTCCAAAACAAAGCCCTAACACACACCACATGTAATTAGGAGAAAAAAGAAAATATCAATATTAAATTCATTGACAAGTGCATTTATTTTAGTAATATACTTGGGCTATGGATTAAAAAATGATATCAATAAATGCGCTGATGGAATATTCTTCAGAGGATCCCGTCAACTTGTGGTGGTGTAGGCCGGATCCTGCTTTTTATTTTTTATGAGAAAATTACAGTTTTCATCCCTCAAATGTGCATCGATTCCACATTTGGTCTATCGTGTTTGAATAATTTAACATTTTTAATCATTTTCATCAATTTACTGTTAGTCGAAAGCAGTGACGGGCACACACACAATTCCATTAGTACTAACGGGAAATTGACAAAAAAGACTATAAGTGTTCAATTTTGGAAACATTAGGGAGTCAGGGACCAAATATATTTTTTGTGAACATGAGGGGTCAAATGTAATATTGGTGCAAGCTTGTTGTGGCGAAAATTATAATGTAAAAAACAAAGATATTAGAAGAACAAATAATAACCCATCTATCAATCGAATGATACTTGGGTCGAATACGAATACGAATACGAATATTCAGTTCTAATTTCATATTCAACAGCAACCAAAACACCAATCTTTAGATTACCAAAGTTCCAAAAAAAAAAATTAAGAATAAATAAAAAGTGAACAAAACAATAATCAGCAGCAAGATCAGACGAGACTATATTTTCTCGAGAGCCTGAAGAATGTCAGCCTTCAAATCTTCAAAGTCCTCCACTCCAAAGCTGAAGCGAACCAGGTTGTCCATTATACCATATTTAGCCCTCTCCGACGGGGAAAGATCCCTGTTTTCAATTTCATTTTATTTTTATTGGCAAAATTTTGACTTAATTTTAAACACTTCAAGATTCAGTTATCGACTTACCAATAGGACATTATAGCTGGTTGGTCAACAATGCTTTCGCAGCCTCCGAATGAAGGAGCAATGTATGGAATTCTTAGTGCATCGACGAATTTCGCGGTGATTAGTAAGTCTCCATCGACCTAATTATATATTCAGAATATCAGAGAAATTGCTTTATTCAAAAAAAAAAAAAAAAAACACGAAAAGCCCCAGTGACTGTAGCTTTATGGATACTGACCTCGAAACTAACAACACCGCCAAATCCATTCATTTGCTTCTTAGCAAGGTGGTGTTCTGGATGACTTGCCAGGCCTGGATAATATACACGGCTAATCTGCAATTATATTTTGTCAAGTATCAGAAGCGAAGCAAGAAAAATAACAGATATGGTTGTACAAGCTTCTACAATTACAACTGGTTTTATGTAAGCCTCTACACGTAGACATGCAGAGTAAGTTATGAAGCTATTATTTACCTTGGGATGTGCCTCTAAAATTTCGGCCATCCTTTGTGCTGTCGAGTTTTGTTGCTGTATACGAAGATGCAGCGTCTTCATGCCTCTAATAATCAGATATGCGGCGTTCTGATCAAGGACACAATTGACCAGGCTTAGTTATGATACAGGCTCAAACAACATAACAAGAAAAATGCTCAATAGTGTAATAACTAGGAATATCGGTTCAACCATAATTACTTCATCAAATTCTTACGCAGAATTTTCTTAGTTAGTCTATGAAATAAGACAGCATCATGAAGTCAGTACACTTTTAATCTGAATTACTCACAGGATTGAGAGCGCCACCAAGAACATGATGCAGGTTACGAACTGCAGAAATCAACTTCTCAGGGCCACTGATCGATCCTGCAAGAACCTGTATGGAAAATGCTCTGATTGGTACTAAGACATGTAATGCTAATAATCTTAATATTATTGATTTGTATATAGATGGTGTGTGTGCGTGTGTGTGTGAAAACCCGTACATCGTTGTGCCCCCCAATGTATTTAGTTGCAGACTGTACAACAATATCAGCGCCAAGAGCAAGAGCCTTCTGGTTAAGAGGAGTTGCAAATGTCCCATCTATGCATACAAGGGCTCCTTTTGCATGACAAAGCTTTGAGACCTTCTCAATGTCAACACATCTCAAAAAGGGATTTGTTGGAGATTCTGTAAAGAAAAGAGCGACCTGCAAAGAAGATTATATACTTTGTTTATTTAGCACTCCATTGAAAGGAAATCAAACCAAACGATAATAAAAATATAATTTCCATCAAAACTAACATTGTTGTTCTCTAAAGCAGACTCCAGCCCTCCAATATCTGCAGGATCAATAACTGTGGCCTGCATTTTATTTCAGAAACATGGAAACGAAGAATGTCAGGTCTTTTAGGTCCGAACTTGCGAGAAACATTTTCATATATGCATATTTAATTAAGAAAGTATATCTTTCTATTTATCCCCTTTTTGTTTCTATTATTTCATTGCCGTCGTGTAATTTTTCCATATGCAGACTTGACACCAAAAGACCAAATTATTCCAATGATGTTTATAGAGTGAGACTGAGAGAACACTTTATTGGAAGAAAATTTTCATTGTGAGATAAATTTTAATGCTACACAAACGAACCAACTTAAATAATTGGGTAAGAAAGAACGTACAGTGATCCCCATTTTGGGAAGGAAATTCTCAATGAATACACGAGTCTTCCTGTAGCAGTCGGTGGTAGTCACCAAGTGCCCACCAGCAGGGACAAGTGCCATCAACATAACAGTGCTAACACACATTCCAGATGCCATCAAAATCGTTGATTCTGCCCCTTCAAGTGCACTGGTACAGTTTCAAGAAGAAGAATGTGGGCAATTGTCATAAACCCATGCACCGTTGTGAAGTATGTCATACTACAGGAAAAGAAGTTGAAGAATCAAGCTAACCTTATCTTCTCCTCTGCAACAACAGTAGTGTAATTCCCGTAGCGCCCGTATTCGAAACTTGTACTTCTTTTTTCCTGCCAAAGGAACAAAAGAAATCTCAATTTTCTCAATAAGTTCAGCTTGGCATAAGTGAAGGCAGAACAGAGAATAGTTATTTACTAGGCTTAGCTCAAAACAAATCATTCGATGTGTCTTTTGTTTATTGATGTACCCAATCAACAGTTAATGTATTAAATGGGAACATCCTCGACAGGATCCACAGTGGAATAACTTAAATATACCTTAAAATCAATTAGATCAGCAGTTTTCTTGAAGAAATAAGCAGATGTATTAACTACTGGAGTAGTTATAGCATCAGTAACAATGCCGCGGCCCAATCTTTCACCTGATCAAATTAACAAATTCCGAGATAAATGTCAGAACAGTTGAGCAATTCTCGAGAAAGATAATGCAGGAGAAATGTCAAAAACATCGTAAACTAGTGAACCAAAATGAGCAATTAGCGAGACAAAAAGAACCAACACGAGAAAGCAAATCACAAGTCGTTTAATTATCTTGCGTTGTCAATTGGAAGTGCGTGAATTGATGCATTCTAACGAGCTATGTGCACCAATTAGTAAGACTTTTTCTAACAAGTGCAGAATAAGCTTGGTCAAACTTTCCTAAATGCACACAAAACCAAGATTGTCTATTACAAGCTTTAGACCTTGGAAAAACAGAATTAAACACCAAAGCGATTAGCATAGATAATTTAAATTATTACAATCACAATTCACAACCGCATGCTCTCCTAAATGAAACATGGCAGACTAAAAAAATAGCCAGGCAACATGGACATAACTCGTGAATTCAACTTCATACGTATACGTAAAAAGAAAAACTATACGATATATCGAACTTTTCCGAACATACCAGCATGAATGGCAACGCTGCCATCGGAATTCAAAAATGAAGCGTATTTAAAAGGAGGCAAACCCTCAGGCTGTACATTTTCGGCATTAGGAGACGGATCCTCAGCCGCAGGAACCACATCGTCAACGCCGGTCTCAATCTCGACCGGCGCGACGGCGGCCAAGGCCGCATCGACAGCCTTAGCCGCCGGCGTGGAACCCGACGCGCCTTGGTTGTTCGACCACGAAGCCGCCACCACCTGAGCAACACCAATGTTGCTGCAATTCCTCCGAGCCTTGTTGCTCAGCTGCCTCACGAAATTGGGCGGAAACCTCAGAATAAGCGAGGAGAGGCCGTGCGCCGCTGCGCCGCCGCGAAGAATCGCCGACTGCGACTTCCCGGAGAAACCGCCGCCGCATCCAGCTGGAGGAATCTCGGGGCGGGAGAAATCGGGATCTGAGCGACACTCAAAGGACGGAAATGCCCTCGCGAAGCTAGACACGGCCATTATTAGGCTTAGGTTTTCTGATTTTTTTTTTTTTTTTGAGGATGAAGAGAGTTCACAAATTCTGGCCACCCCCCTCTCTCTCTCTCTCTCTCCTCTCTCTCTCTCTCTCTTTGGACTCGGGAAAGTAAAACCGGTTTGAGATGCCCTTTTATAGCGTCCCGTCCTTTCGTTTTTGAAGTTCAATTTTAATCACGTATGATGGTTCACTTCACTTGCCAATTTTTTTTTAAATTAATAAAATTAAATTATTTTCCGTTCGTGAAAGATGCAATTATATAATACTATTATTAAATTGGTGTAGTGGGCCCAGAATCATTGTCTTTGGTAAAGAGAATACGACAAATATGGCAAGTTGCAGCCCAATACTTTTACGCGCTAAAGTTGAATCCAGTCCAATCCAACTTCCCCCATTATATTTATTTAGCATTATTTAACCATAAAAAAAGAAAAATATATATTATTATTATAATTAAAAATTCATATTTTTTTATATTTAACACTCGAAGTATATTGTACAGAAGATCTTCGGGGTGGATAATGTTTTTCACAAATAGAATTAATTTAAAGTTCATAATCTGTGCATTTTTTATTGATTAGGTAATTATTTGATTCATTTATATTTTTTTGGTAAGTGTTTGATAATAAAAGTCATCAATTCAAGTAAATAAGATTTCTTTTGACTTGTTGGATACATGGATAAAATGTACAGGTCATAGTGATGTTGAAATATTTTATGAGATACAGTATAATACTCCTTAAATAATAATTAAAACGAATAGTTCAATAATTTAATATTTTGTTAAATTAATATAATTTTATCGATTCCACTGTATTAATTTATAGATATTTAATTATATAATGAAAATCACGCATACCATTTGATTGATATTTATAAACTCCACAAAATAAGAAAAATATTTATTTGAATTTACCTATAAATGCACCACATTTAATGTTGAAATCCGTGTCACCCAACTACTGCAATTATCGTGGTCCATTGAAATTGCACCCTCTACTATGTCACATCTGGACCAATTTGCAATAACTGGGAGAAGGAGTTAACTAAATTTAGGGCAATTTGATACGGACACTTAAATTAATGTATTAATTAATTCATAAGTACTATTACCTGTGTCATCTTATGTTCTAAACAACAAAATATTTATTCGTCGTTTGTATATATCATGTGACAATAAATAATTTTAATTTATTTTTTATTTACCAATTGATAATTATCTGGTGTCCGATCAATTTTTAATTTTACTTTTATTGGTTTTGTGACTGTTGAGAATGCGAAAGGCCAATTTACTTGAATTGTCCCTACCTTCCCACTTCAGAAGTGGGTGTTGCATAGATGAAGTGCGGACATGTATTGCAATATTCCTTGGTTTATTTTGGATCCGTAAACTAGGATTATTCATGGATCGGGTTTTAATCACCAACTAATTTGAAGGAGGTCAATTTAGTAAATTTGGGTTGAACTTCTTAAAGATAGGCACAGTCATAGGGTGGGAACGAGCCGAGCTCGGCTCTTTTGGCCAGCTCGAGCTCGAGCTCGAGTCCATGTTCCCGAGCTCGAGCTCATCGAACCAGTTTTTTTTTGGCTCGAGCTCAGGTTATTTAATTTTTTTTAATTATTTTTCTTTTATTAAAATCATTTTATTTTTTATTAAAAATTATTCATAGGAAAATAAAATAAAATATAAAATAAATAATGAACTCTAGTTATATATATATATTTTTTTTAGTTTTTCTATTATTATTATTATTATAATATTTTATCTTATTATAAATTATTTAAGTAATATAGATTTGTTTCTATTTAAATACTAGATATATTTATTATTATAGACTATTTACTATTTAGTTAATAATAATAATAATAATAATAACAACAATAAGAATTATATATATATATATATATATATATATATATATATATATATATATATATATAAAGAAAGAAAAGAAAAAAAAAATAGAAGGCAGCTCGCGAGCTGTCGAACAACTAATTTTGGGCTCGAGCTCGTGAGCTTGAGTTCGAGCTTTTTTCGAGCCGGCTCGTCGAGTTCGCGAGCCGGCTCGGCTTGTTTACCACCCCTAGGCCCAGAGAATAATGCAGATAAGAACCCAGATGAACTGTTGGGGTAGAAGGCCCAAGAAGCATTTTTAGTGAGATGCGGAGTTCGTTAGAGAAAGGAAGTTCGATTAGATGAATAGCCGAATAAGGGTGGTAAATGGGCTGAGCCGACTTCTAAACTAGATGAGTCGGCTCGTGAACTCGATGAGTTGAATTGATAGAAGCTCAAATTCGAACTCGAGCCCAATTATAGATGCTCGACGGCTCGCGAGCTCCTTATTTCTTTAAATATAAAAAGAGTAATAAAAATAATATTAAATAAATTCATATAAAAAAAACTTATATATTTTACAATCATTTTTATTTTTATTTTTATTCTTATAGTCAATTATTAAAAAGGAAAAAAAAAACTAATAATTAACGAAATGAGATAAGTCCGACCTCGTAAAATTGGATACGAGCTTGAACTTAAGTCTGGAATTTCTGGGGACCTCGGCTCGTTCAAACCTCTATAGACGTAATTGCTCATCAAGAAGGGAGGTCGATAGTCGCAGAATCTATTCGTATAATAATAATAATAATACGGATTATTTTGTAGACTCGCCTCATTTTCAAATTATATAGAACTAACTACCAATGGATTGCATCTTAGGGGAAACCCCCCTCATTTCGAAAATATTTTGATATACCCCCATGGGCCACCTTGAAGTCCCTATAATACCCTTTTAAAATCAGTTTTAAACCCTTTTAACCACTACAATTGTCTCTCTCTTCTTTTCCCAAATTCAAAATACCGCCTCCACAAACCTCCTACCGGTGAAATTGCTTCTCGGAGCCATAACTCTCTCTCCGGTGGTCGGACTTCGATGGTTTAACTACCGTTGGATTCCTCTCGTCGAGCTCTTTATTTTGGTGGTGATTTCATTCAGTTTCGAGCGCTGATCTGTTTCTGCAATTTTTTTTCATTCGAGGACGGTGGTCTTGCCGGAGCTTTATTTTGTGTTCCACGCGTCGAAATTTGACGGGCCACCCACCGTTGGATTTCTCTCGTCGGGATATATATTTTGATGGTAATTTCGTTTATTTTTATGTTTTCAGATTTATTTCTATATTTTTTTTGCAATTGTGGGCGCGCGGAACCGTGGGTGGTTATTAGCGGCGTTTATGGTTTTGGTAGCAGGCGAGGGGGGGGTGAGGAGTCACTGTCTGTTTGACTTAAAATCTGTAGCATTTCCCAACAATAACATCTCTCGATCTCTTAGTGTTTGTTGATTTTTGAGTGTTTTGATGTTTTTCTTCAAATATATAACAAACAGGTTTATAAATATATATATATATATATATATATATATATATATATATATATATATATATATATATATATATATATATATATAACAAACAGGTTTATAAAAAAAAAAAATAATAAATAAATCAGCGAAAATGATAAATGCAGGACCATAAATGTTGAATTCAGTTTGGCCGAAAATTGCATATAAGGGTAGTATTGTACTTTCGCTTCTCCAGGGGGTATGTCAAATGATGATTTGGGCTTGAGTTTATCCCTAGTCTATTTGGTGGTTAGATGTATGTAAAATAACACCATAATAAGAATAATAATAATAATAATAAAGTATTATTATTATTATTTATTACAATAATAATTGAATAAATAAATAATTCATAATTGGGCTTTAGCCAAAATTATGTTACATAGATTAGCCCAATGGGCTCAAGCGGTAATAATTGAACTGAAATAAACAAGCCCATTAAAGATTGGAACAATTAGGGTTTCAATTATTAAATTATAAATAGGGCAAAACATTTCACCACTGAATTATCTTCCATTTTCCTTCCTTCCGCCTACCTCCGACCACATAAACTCACTCTGTATTCCATCTTTTACGTTGTATGTATAATGTATGTATAATTGTGTACTAATTATAACAAGAGAAGAAAATGCATAGTACTGAGGCTCTGTGGAAAGTAAATTTCTGCGGAAGCCTATTTTTTAATTGTGCAGATATTGAAATTGGGATCCGCTTTGCAGCTTAAAATTAAATTCAATTACTCATATTTCTGCTGCCTGTAATGCCCGAATATTCTTCTTCATTTTTCTGATTTTTATTTTTTATTTTATTTTATTTATATCCTTTTTTTCTTTTTCGAAAAAACAGTAGCTTTGATTTGAATTTTGGTATTTTTCTCAATATTAAATGTTCTTCAACCTCAATGTTTGATGAAGTTTATTTATTATTTTCCCTGATGTTTAATTTTTTTTAATCAAGTTTAAAATAGTTGTGGTGTAATAATATTCATGTTTTAGTATTTTATGTCAGTAATTGAAATCTTCTTAAAATTTCTGTTCTTTTATCAAATTAAATGGAATCTTTTTTGTGTAAGTTCGGTAATATTGAGATTTAAGGCTCATTAATC
>NW_012192870.1:1231-11721 GCF_000504015.1 Erythranthe guttata | reverse complement strand
ACACACTATATATATATCCTACACCCACGCAGCCACACATTTACTGTGTGTAATATATATTCACTGATTCACACATAAATATTGTAAGAAATATTACAATAAAAAAACATCTATATATAGACGTGGAAATTGGAAATTGTGTTTTCGAAAAAATTCCATTTCTCTCGGAAGTGAAAAAATAATTTTAATTTGTTCCAAAATATTTTGGAAAACTTGGGAATCAGAATTTTGTAAATTGCGACTAATAAGTATGTTCCAAGATCCAAAATTTTGAATTTGAAACGACGAAATCCAAAAAATCCATCTCTTTTCCACTTATAGTATACTACAATACACAATGATATCGATGTTATAAATATAGTTTTCGAAATTTCTTTTGGAACCTAATGGAATTATTTTCGGAAATAGTTGGAAATGAAATCTCGTATATGTGAACCAAATAAATTTGAAAAAACCATATATCGAAATCTTCAAAATTTGGAACAAAAATACTGTTCCAAAACTGATTTGATCGAAAATTAGGAGAAAAATGAAAATTTCATTACAATCTTTGCAATTATGTAGGACTGAAAACCAGACCAATCTACTCAACATTTGATTCCAAAATTGTTCATTAATTAAAATCTCGCTTGATCTCGATACATTGACATAATGAACCAAATAACTACAAATATTTTCGTTCGATAAGTTATAAAACTCGACTCAAACTCAAGCTCGATTAAAAAAAATGGTTAAATACAGTTTACACCCCTAATGTATATCCTCTGTAACACTTACCCCTAACGGATCATTTGTAACACTTACCCCGTTAAGCTCAATTCAATATGTATTTTAAATCCTAATACCTTAAAAAAAAATTTATTTAAAATAATAACTAAAAGAATAATTAAATTATATAGCTAAAATAGCTATATCTCGGTTTAAAAAATGCAATATTTTAATATATAAAAATATTATCTTGTACTGTAGGGTACATATTTAATAAATAACATATAATTGTTATTGGAGCAATTAATCGAATATATTCACATCGATATTTTTTTAGAAATCAATGCATAATTAATAGTAATCTTTAAGTGTTTAAATTTATTTTAGTTCATTAATTTCTTAAAATATATTTTAGTTCATTATTATACAATATATATTACTTTTTAATTTTTTTCCAATAATTTAATTTTAGTTGTTTTTCAATTTTTATGATCCAGTAATTATTAGATTGTTATGTTTATTATAGTTTAATTTTAAACTATAAAATATTTGATGTTGTGTTATAAATGATACTTTAAGGGAGAATATTACATATGCTATACTTCAGGGTGCAAAGTGTCTTTAGCTCTAAAAAAAATGAAAATATGTACAAATAATTAAGTTCTCGAGCTCAATTCGTGACCCACTTCATTAAAATTCGTTCGAGCTCGATTCAATTGCTTATCAACCCAATCAAAAACACCAACTCAAAATTCTGAAATTTCCGAAATTTTCTGAATCGGATCTCATTTTATGATTCCGAAATTTTCGGAATCGGAATCGGAACTGATATTGTAGTTCCGAAAAAATTCGGAATTTTTCTGAACCGGTCTTTTTCGATCCGATCCGTCCGATTTCCACCCCTAATTAAGACTTAAGAGTGCCACATGTCAAAAAATTAGTGAAATTCGATTTACATTAAATTTCGGCTAATTCGCTCAGAATTTAATCTCTAACATATATCAAAGTCCAAAAGTTGAAAAAGAAATTAAATCATCATGTTTTCACGCAAGCAATTTTCACAAGTTTTCATCCTTTTAACTCTCCTTCTCCGATAAATGGCGGTAACGGACCCTTTCGATGTCATGGTTCACGTGGTTAGTAAGCTTCTTCCGAATACGCCATACTTGAATGTGCATTGCAAATCGGGCGATATTTATCTCGGGAATCAAGTGCTTGCATCGAATCAAGATTTTCATTGGGACTTTCGGGTTCCGCACTTTATACTTTTGTAATCTTTCGTGGAACGGGAAAAGTAAAACTTTTGATGTTTACAGTGTCGATTGGCCTACGAGTACTTGTCCCAATGGGGTGTGCACTTGGATTGCGTATGCCGATGGTATATACCTAGCGGATTCATATCCTCCCAACGGTACGACGAGACAATGTGTCGGGTAGTATGTATTGCAAGTTATTATGGATGATGTTAAAATTTAACATTTTTTAGAATATAGTCATTTTTTTAGAATTATTAATTTATCACGTGGTCCCCGAGTCGGAACCAAGAAAAAATATTATTTAAGCGAGATTATTAATTTATCGGGTATTAATTTATCGAGGTTCTACTGTATTAATATTAGTATCGATATTAGTATAGTTATTATTATCAGTACCAGTATTAGTATTAATATCAGTATCAATATCAATATCAATATGAGTATCAGTATCAATATCAATATGCATATAAGTACGAGTATCAGTAAGTATTAGTATGAATATCAATACAATATCCGTATAAGTACAAGTATTAGTAAGTATTAGTATGAGTATTAATATTAGTATTTATATTAATATTAATATTAATATGAGTATGAGAAGGAAGTTTTTCAGCGTATATGAAGGTTATACTATATAAAATTTTATACAATATTAAATAACAATCTTTATTTACTATTACTTATATGTTTAATTATTCCTCATTTGTAGGTTTGTTTTAATTGTACTACAAACTTGCTATGGACTCCACTCACTTTTTTTCATGAAGGTAATTTTTTTATATTGATTTTATATCATTAAACATTATCTTTTACCTATTTTGTATGATCACTGTACAAAATATGCAGATGAGTTGAACTGTATTGGATTTGTTGCCTGCGTTTAGAGCGGTTGGTATCAAATAACATAACACTGATTGTTTGGATAAAATTCAAATTTTTAACGTTCATATGCCATTATGGTTGTACATGTTTGGGGCCAACGATATATTCATTCTTAGTATGCGGAAATTAAGACCTTCGATATTTAGTTTTTTTCATTTATTACGATTTATTTCATCACTTAAACCATACAATTTTTTTTTTTTTTTGTAATTTATACTTTTTTGTATTACATATGAACAATTGATCTGAATATTCCGAAAACTTTTTTATTATTAAATATTTACTTTAGCAATTAATACCACGTGCATTGCACGGGTGTACTACTAGTTTTCAATGATTTTCCTATATAAAATAATCAACAATTTCAATATGTTCTTGCCAATAATTGATGTCAATAGATTCAAAATTATAAATAAAATTTAAGAATTAAAAGGAGTTGAGCATAATCATTCATAATGTTACTATTTAATTAAACTAAGTATTAAGTCATGCATTCATATATATTATAAATATATATTATTAATATTGAATATAAGTAATGATAGATGTTTGAGAAAGTTGAACCGCGGTTCTTTACATTTGTTAAAGTTTAATATATTAAATTTCTTAATATTAATTAAAATTATTGAATAATAATAAATACGACAATTAATAATTTATTTAACATTGTTTATATAACAATTATAATCAGTTTACATTATAATTGTATTATATATTTATTTGTATTATTATCGCAAGTATGAAATGAGCCCAGTGGTTTATAGTTTATGTAAGTATGCTGTCGACCCAAGTTCGATTCTCATTCGAAGCATTTTTTGGCCAAATTTGTGGGTCCCTGGAAGACCCACAAGACCCAAGTTCGAACTTGAACAAAAAGCATCCCGGATTGACACGGGTCTGGAAATTGAAAGTGAGAAAGAAAAATATTTAAGTTTAATATTAATAATGTAGGGGCATAATAGTAATTACACTTTGTGACTTTTACCAATATTACAATATTTGATTGTTTGCCATATATTCGACGGTACCAAACATCTATATAAATTAAACTCAAGATAAACACACAAAATTATATCATAATAATATATAGGGTGCAAATTTGACGGTACCAAACATCTATAAATTAAACCCAAGATAAACACACAAAATTATATCATAATAATATATATGGTGCAAATTTAGACCGCATGGCCTGTTTTAATAGGAAAATTGGATGTCATAGAATGATTGACACCTGGATAGTTTAAATAAAATATAATTACGATTCTAATAATTGGAAAAGAAAAAAGAAGAAGAAGAAGAAGAAGAAGAAGAAGAAGAAGAAGAAGAAGAAGAAGAAGAAGAAAACCTGATTTATTAAGAGTTAAGAGTTAAGACTTAAGAGTGCCACATGTCAAACATTTAGTGGAATCCGATTTATATTAAATATCAGCTGATCCGCTCATAATTTAATCTCTAATATATATCAAAGTCCAAAAGTTGAAAAAGAAATTAAATCATCATGTTTCCTCGCAAGCAATTTTCACAAGTTTTCATCCTTTTAACTCTCCTTCTCCGATCAATGGTGGTAACGGACCCTTTTGGTGTTACGATTCACGTGGTTAGTAAGCTTCCTCCAAATACGCCATACTTGAATGTGCATTGCAAATCGGGCGATAGGGATCTCGGGAATCAAGTGCTTGCATTGAATCAAGATTTTCATTGGGACTTCGACTCCGGGATCCGCACTTTGTCCTTTTGTAATCTTTCTTGGAACAGGAAAAGTAAAACTTTTGATGTTTACAGTGTCGATTGTCCTACGAGTACTTGTCCCATGGGGTGTGCACTTGGGTTGCGTATCCCGATGGTATATACCTAGCGGATTCAAATCCTCCCAATGGTATGACGAGACACTATGTTTAATAGTATACATTGCAAGTTCTTATGTGTTCAAATTTTATATTTTTTAGAATTCAATAAATATTTAAGTTAATAAAGATAGTTTTTTTTTTCTTTTTACTTCAATCACATGTGTATATGTTATATATATCTGAAAATTGTTTGATTTAAATACTGATGAAGCTAGTCCCATCCCGTGCAGTATTGTTCACAATTTGCTAACATCGTACGATCGAAAAATAAGAAAACCAACCGTATATGATTAGTTTTTTTTTTTTTTTTTGACAAATATATGATTAGTTAATAATATACAATATTTTCTTATTTTAGTTCTAAGAAGTAAAGAGTTTATTAAAACCAATGTTTTCAGAATCGGACCGGACACGAAACCGGCTATACATTCGGGTCACGGTTGGACCGGTTCAACCGGGGTCGACCAGGGTTTTTTAATTTTAAATTATTTATTTATAATTTTAAATTGATTATCTTAATATAAATAAAACATATTTTGATCCTTAACTATCAACATAAAATTGATTCTTTATTTTATTTATTAATTATATAATCATACTTGAAACACAAAGAAAATTAATTCTACAATATAAATGATAATTAATTATTTAATAATAGAATCAATATAAATTACTCACCCAAACCCTAATTTAGTTCTTTGTGCCGTCTCTTCATCTTTTGCCTCTTTTTCATTCCATTCAACAATGGTGCTTCCGCTTCCAAACTAAATACACATAATCAAATCTTTCACTAAATCTGCAGCAAATCGGAAAACCACATTATTCCCCCTCCGTTTAATCTGTTCCCTTTATGTTTTGATATTGAATCCGGTTTAACCCGGTTTTCAATTGGTTCAACCGGCGGTTTTCGCGCTTCAACCGGCGGTTTTCGCGGTTCAATCGGCGGTTTTTCGCGGTTCAACCGGCTCCTTTCCGGGTCCAAATTAACTGACCCCGGTTTTTGACTTTTCCGGTTCTTAGTGTCGAACCGGACCGCGCCATCACCGGGTCCCGATTGAACCGGTCGGACCGGCCGATCAGGTCCGGTTCCGACAACATTGATTAAAAACATGTTTTCATAATTGGACCGGCCGGTTCAACCGGTTAAACCGCGACCCGGCACCTTGTCCGGTCCGGTTCAAGTATAAAACCCGAAGATGTCGAAAACCCGAGTCAGATGTTGTGAACCGGAAAAAAAAACCGGTAAAAAACCGGCCAGTTCTAGGTTTGTGGAAAAAAAAAACATTAGGGTTTTGAGGTATACATCGTAGTCTATATAGAGCTCTTAGTGCAATTTTTATTGTATTATTTAATTAATTGTTATTAGAAATTACAAATCTAATACAAGGTATATATACAGGTAAGTTATTATGTTGTAAGATTCATTCTATTTAAATTTTAAATTTATTGTTGATGATTAATGGGCTGAATAGGAGTTTTTGGTTGATATTTAATAATTAATATATTTTTTGAGTGTATATTTAAATGAACATCACATTAAATTTACATATAAATAATTAAGAATAGAGTAAATCAAAAACCCGGTTGAACCGGTCCAACCGCGACCCAATTTGTCGTCTTGTTCTATGTCCTGTCCAGTTTTAAAAACATTGCTCATAAACCTCTTCATCGATATGATTATTCGAGTAACAAATCTTGTCCACACTCACACCATTGGGATTCCATTTTTATTTACTTTTTAAATTAGTTGGTGTGTAGCCCTCGTTTCCGAGAGAAACGCCAGGGGGCGATGATCTCGGAGAATATCCCGAGCGTATGAATTGTCAAGGGAGCCCCGAGCCCTGGACAATTCCAGAATATGCAACTTGATCTTGGCGGGGACTGCGAGTCAAAGTTTTACCATTAAATTCATTAATGAGAAAGGTAAGCGTTACATTTGTAACTTTAAAGGAGTAATTGTTACCAATATTATAGTATAAAGGTGTAAATAGTATTTAACCCTAATTTATATAATCAAAATATTAAGAGAACAACACACTTTCTCTTTTTATTACATCATCTACTTTACATAAGCAAATTGTTAATTGACTGTAAACAATGAAATTGACTTCTGTTTGATTAAATTAATATGGAATTTTGAAAACATGGAATATAAATCATGTGTTTGAAGATTCAGAGAATATCATTTTCAAATGTGTGAATAAGTTGGTGAAACTATGGGACAAACAACGGGTAATTGGCACTTTCCACCCTCTAATTACATGCTAGTGGCATTTTGCACACTTAAATTGAAATAATGACAGAATGCAACCTTTGAATTACAATTTTTTTGGCACTTTGCATCCCCATTCACCTTTTGGCTAAAAAAGATAGAAAAATATTGTGAAAATTTCGATTATATCCAAATTTTGATTCCGAGGCATTCAAAATTGGAATGAATTTTTGTATTCCGATTATTTTGGAATGGAAATTGAAACCCATATTTATTTCCGAAAAAATTAAAAAAAAGTTCCGAAAAATTTATTTTCGATCCATTTCATCCGATTTTCATCCATACCTGCTGAATTACTTAGAAGCAAGTCAACTCTTTATGGGTTCATTTTTAAAGGGAAATCATGATAATTGCTAGTAGGAAAATCTTGAATTTTGACATATGTGGATTTAAAGTTTAAACATGTGAAATAGTTGACAATCATAAGAACCCTATTCTAAGAAAAAAATATCCGATTGACATTTTGATTAGGATAATAACAATTAATTGTCTTTTTGAAAATAATAAAATCATAGATGCAGTTGACTATTTTATAATTAATGAAGATATTATAAATCACAATAATCATATCTAAACAAGTCAATCTGCTTCCAAAAGTTTTAATAAAATAGCTGCAAATGTCAAACCATATAATTGCACATAAAATCTTTCTATTTGAGGGTTATATGCTCATTGGTTATGTTTTTAGGGTTGATTGTACTTATGTTTATAAAGAAAAAAATAATTACACTACTACTAGTTAAAAGGAATTAATTTGGCGATTACTACATTTAACTTAAGGGGTTGTGTGCGGTTCGAGAGAGTTGTACTCGTCGAACCGTCATCAACTAATAAAAATGCGCCATGTAGAATTAGTAAGTGTGTATGCAGTAAAAAAAAAAGTTATGAACTTTAGGTTACAAGTAAAATAACATAAAAATCCTTTTTAATTGAAGTTAAAAATGTAATTAGAAAATAAATAATTTAGAAGTTAATAATAAATTAAATTTTAAAATCATATTCAATGAAAATTTTCTAATACAACTTATTGTTTCACTAATTGTCTAACCTTAATCTCCGTAATTGTTTTTTTCATCATCGTCGATCTTTCCTCTAAAAAAATATAAATAATCAATGATATTTATCTCTCTTTTCTGTGAAAAAAATAAAAACAAGAAAATTAAGGAGTACGGTTTTAATTTAATTTTTGTTTATTTATCTATAATTCATGGATTGCACAAGTTCTTATCTAATTGTGTTTAATATAGTTAATGTGTGTAGGGAAATAAAGTTATATTGTTCATCAATAGAAACCTTAATAAAATATATTTAATTATTTTTTTTTCTCAGATGTATGTTGGATTTGTTTTTGCTTTTTTTAGATTTGATTCTAGTCCATGATTTAACTTTATATGTTTTTGGCCTAATTAATCAAAATCAGATTTTATACGGTTGAAACTGTAGCACTCATCATTCTTGTTTAAAGTGTTTATTTGTTTTCCAATATATGGTATTTGCTGTTTAACCTGCAAATTGCTTTGCATTGTGGTTTGACTTGTTGATTTGGAATATGTTTTTTAACCTGTGACCATAAATATTAAATTAACTGGACCGCACTATATTGTTAAAACGCATCATTTGGTTGGGAAGATTAGTCGTAATTAACTAAATAGTTGGATTTTGTATGATGTTTGCTATACACAATAATTTGCCGGGTCGACCCGCAAATATTATGTTGTCATGGATTATCTTTCCTTCTAGGCATGTTTTTTTATTGGATCTTAGATTCTAAGGTCCAATAATATAATTGAGTTTCATTAGATTATTTAATCTTATTTAGGCTAATCTTATCTTGGCAACCAAACGAGGGTCCTACTGGTTCGTACTTAAAATAAAGGGTAAATTACAACCACCCCTAAGGTATGGTCAAAAATTAAAAAAAAAAATTATTTTGGATATTTACATCTACGCCCCTCAACTATGAATCTTTTTACATCTCTACTTTTACAGCGTCAAATTCAACATCATATTTTAGATTCCGTGAAATGTTCTTTAGTTTGTACTCGTTTTGTGCAAAAATACAGTTTCTGTTGCACCACAATATATATATATATATATATATATATATATATATATATATATATATATATGCCAAAAAACATATCTTATGATCATCTAGCTTCAAAATGTGGAACTCGAATAGGATAAAACGGGTCCAAAATTGAGAATGTTCCATATAATCTAGAAGATTCCACTAAATTTGAAACCGTAATGATGGACGTGTAAGAAAATTTATGGTTGAGGGGTGGTTGTAATTACCCAAATAGGAGGACGTTTTCGTAATTTAACCATACCTCAGCGGTGGTTGTAATTTACCCTAAAATAAAAGATTATAATTATGTTTAAAATATTATCTACTAGCCAGATTCAGTCTTTTGTGGTCCGAATTGTACAACTCCACTCGTATCCTAGACGACCCTTAACTAAATGATAACTAAATTGAGGATTTGAAATTCTAATAACATGTGACCTATGGTTCAAAAATTTGATAAAAATGGAGTTAGTTTTCATTTTATTTAATTTTAAATGAGAGAAATATACTTTAATTTAATTCAAATTGATTGATTCATTTGTATATTATGTAATAAACAACACAACCACCAATAATATCATGTTTCCACTTTCCACTAAATATCACCTAAACCATTAACAAAAAGTGTCAAACTTGGTCGTATTTTTAATCTAATTTAAACTTTCAATTAATTTATTTTTATTTTAATAATTATTTTAAGGGTTTGTGTGGGGGCTCAATGATAAACTTGAGATCATTAATTTCAATCATATGATCAGGATTCTGTGTAATGATTGCAATTATCTATACATTTATTTTCCCAGATGCAATAATTTTATATAGTTTAGCAATTAGGTTGTCAGTCGAGTTTAGGAATATGTTGAAGTTATATATTTAACAAAATAAAATAAATAAATTAAACAAATAATTGAATAAGTATTTAAGTTTTTATTTTTATAATATATAAATGAGCATTATTAGGGGTAGGCGAGTCGCACACCACTTTCCCCCAACCAAGTCAAGTGCATGCATTTTACCGACACACACGTAAATATTACACGCACTATATATATCCTACACGCACGCAGCCACACACTTACTGTGTGTAATATATATTAACTAAGGTTGTAAAATGCGGTAATCGGGTCCAAGTCGGTCAGGCACCGACTCACGATTAGTCGGTGCGGCGGTGATAAATCGGAAATAAATCGGTGTTTAAAATTTAATATAATATATTTCTAAATATTATTTATAAATACTCCAAACATATATAAAAAAATATTTAAACATAGTTATATCTCAATCACGTATATATCCTAATAACATAATAAAAATTTAATAATTATAAGATCATAATACATAAATATCCTTATAAAATATAAATAAAAAAGCAAAATTTTTGAATTAACATTTATTCTTGAATATTGCTGACATACATCATTAGTTCTTTAACAATAACAATTAACATAAAC
>NW_012192869.1:0-11651 GCF_000504015.1 Erythranthe guttata | reverse complement strand
TCGATTTCCGATTTTTTACATTTTTTGTAACAAGAATTGAATATACTATTCACTTCCAAAAATATCATAATTACTAGTTAATTAAAGCCCTTTTAAATGATAAACATCTTTGTATATAAAAGAAAGGTTTTCCCCGAAACCCTAATGACAGCTTTGGTAAAAAAATTGTAGCCCTAAGGGTAGCTTTGTCGTTTTACCTTGCAAGTTAATATGCTTCTTTTGTTGAAAAACAAAGAATAAAAACAAAAGAATAAAAAAGCAAGAAAAATTTCCTCAGCACCTTTAAAACTGCTTCCCTTTTCAATTTTCACCTTCTTTTCTCTCCATTTACACGTCCCTCTTCTTTCGCTATCTTCCCTCTTTTGTTTCCACCAGAGCAGCCTAGCCTACTTCTCTTGCCCTCTTTGATTTCTTTTTCTCTCCATAACTCCTCAAGTTTGAGTTTAGGTTGTTTGCTTTCTTCTTTTCCCATTCTACATTTTCAAAGTAAGAGTATCATTTGTTATTTTTTATGACAAATTTCTAATGTCTTTTTGATATATTTTTTTACTGAGTTCATTGTTTGTTCTTTGACACTGTAAATTATTTTGGATATCAGATTTCTGAAAGAAGCTTGATTGATTTATTCCCCCCCCCCCCTGATTGCATGCTATTTGTCATGGATTCTTTTGGCCGTTGGTATAGAGCTAATAGCACAGACCCCCCTGTGTTATTTCTAATTGGTGAAAAACACCTCGTGTTAAAAATTTTAGCAAAAAACCCCCTATATTGTATTTTCCAAAGCACACCAGCCCCTATTTCAAAATTGAATGTTGACTTATATGAAATGGCTGAACTATCCTTACAAAAGAAATATTAAAATAAAAAACGTAACATCTTCTTCTCCAACGAGCTCCCTCTTCTCCAACACTGTGAAAAATTAATGTCCATGCCTCACATATCGCCATTATCAACTCTAAAGTACAGGTGGTTGACGCGGAAGATATAAAGTACGAGACCACCTCTTCTACTCTCCAGCGAGCGGTCCAACACTACCGTCGAGATAGATGGGCGGGGAGGGAATTTCGAGAATTTGGTGGTGGAGGGTTCAGGGAGTCTGTGGCCAGATGAGTGGAGGAGGCGGGCGGGTGGAAGGAAGGGGTAGCGGCGGCGGCGTGAATGATTGCCGGAGGTGGTGGGGATTTCAATGGGGAAGAATTTTTTTTTTAGGGAAGACATGTTGTTTCTCTGTGTTTGGAGGCGGCAGCTTGATGAGGTGATTGCCGGTGGTGGTGGTGGTGGGAGTTTGCTCGTGGTCGGCAATTTCAACAGGAAATAAATAATTTTGGGGGAGATCCATTTTCTCGATCTTCTTTTCTTTTTCATTTTTTTTCCATAAATAATGTGTTATTTTTCTTTAATTTAATAATTTTTAAAAATTGCAATTTGATCCAAAGCTTTGGATTATTTACATTTAAATCAAATTGGAATTTTTCTTTCTTTTACAAAAAAAATCAGAGGGTACTTTCGATTTTTCCAGTAAATTAAAAACACACACTCCTACTCGCACAATTCGCGCGTGCATTGTACGATGAGCTGTTAGGGTTTTTTTTTTTACTTTAACTTATTTTCATAGGGGGGTTTTTGCTAATTTTTTTAACACGATGGGGTTTTTAGCAATTAGAGATTACACAGGGGTAGATTTTGCAAAAAAACCTATATTATAGTAATATAATAACTTAAATGAATTTCAATTTTAGCAGATGATATGGTGATGGTGATAAAACTGTCAGGGACATTAAAGTCCTTTTTCGGAGAAAAGATGACTTAGTCTAATGGAAATCCCTTTGATGGTATTGTCAACTTACGTAATTCCTTATTTTTAATAACGATTCACTTTTGTTCAATTTTGATCATATTTTATTTGAGTTACTGTTTAAAGTTTATAAGAGCTATTGGTCGATGGCTATATAACTGGGGTCTTTTTAAAAAAAATAAAAAAATTGTACCCTTTGTACAATTGGTAAGTGATGCAAAATATGGTTATACGAGTAAATCTTAAAAGAAGTAAGGTGTTGTTCTATCAATAACATATTTTTTTTGGCTCATTTGCAGCGACATGTCTTATGTAATTGACTCAGTTGGAGGTAGAATATTAGTAATAAAGACTTTCATTTGCAGTCTTCAATTTTATTTATTGATGATTAAACAAAAAAGGGCTATAGCAACGTGCTGAAAGGTTGTGGAGAAGCAGATGAGACAAATAGGTAATGTGGCAAAATAAAGAAAGGCATTAGCTGATACTCTGCTGCCCAAAAATGTAATACTCTTTTTTTGCATTTTAAATCTAGCTTTAATTATGTTATAATATTTTGAGAATGTTTGGTTGATGGATTGAAATTATGTTTCTTAAGCTGACGATTTCTATGGTGATGAAAGAGGTTACGGTGGCCCGATAATTGAAGTCAATTAGATCAGATTTGGGACAAATGTTGGTTTACACAGACGTGCATACTTTACAAACACGGGTATGTTGGCTATCCATGATTTACATACAAATGCCAATAATCAACTCGATTTTTTCGATGTACTACATCTTCATTACAAATTAGAAATTAGAAATTACATGCCTATTTTGAATATGTTCCACATTGACCGATGAATATTATTTTAATATACCTTTTATTTGTTTTGAAAAACTAAAGTCATTTTGATTATGCCTTTCCCTTTTGTTGTTTGAAGTTTAAGTAACATGGTAAATAATGTGATTATATATCTACTGTTTTAAAAGAGAACACATTAGTTTAATGTGAGTGACGGAACAAAATAGTTATAGTTTGGGGATTTTTTTATTACATACATTTGAAAGTTTATTTCCATTTTTTCTATAAAGGGAATTACAACTTTAACTCTCACTGCACATTTCAAAGTTCATATTAGTATTTTTGGTTATATGATATACATTAGAACCAAATTTTGGGAATCAATTAAGATTTTCACAAATATGAGTTTCATTTTAATTCATGTTTTTTCAAATGTTTGACATTTGAAAAGCTATAATATTCAATTACTAATTTCATCGTACAATTTGTTATTTTATTTTTCTTTAAGTAGTTTTCTTTACCTTCATTGGAATATTTTGGTTTCTATTTAGCGTGATTCAAGTTTAAATCTTATTATGACTTAGAATTCTGAAAAACTTAAAAGGCCTAACTCACCCGTTTAACACTGCTAGGGGCTTCCCCATATGTCAATCTTCATTTTATTGGGGGCAAATTACCAAAACCCCCCTGAGGTAAGCCTAAATAACGAAAATCCCCCTCACGTTCTCGTAATTACGAAAACCCCCCTTGACTAACGGTTGACCGAATTTTTTTAACCGAAAACGTGAAATGTCTATTATATCCTTCTGTTAAATATGTAAAAAATAGAGGGCAAATTACCAAAACCCCCCTGAGGTAAACCTAAATAACGAAAATCCCCCCTGACATCCCTTTCACTTGATGATTTATTGCTTTTATAAATTTATTTATTACTTTGTAATTTGTATTGATAATTTGATATTATAATTTTTTTATTTTTTTTATTTATATATTTTAATTGATTTTATTTATCCAGAGGAGTATTCATACGGATTTATGCTTTTAGCTTGAATGATGCATGGTTGTATTTCTCGAATTGTAAAATATTTAATTTTATATGTAAAAAATAATTAAATTTTGAAATCTCATCCATTGATTTTTTTAATCCAATAAAAATACATTGTACATTCATAATGATTGATTATATTTGGGTTTAATTTAAGAAAAATAAGTATTTTGTAGACACTTATATATTTCATGAAGAGTATATATTTATGACCCCCCTCATTAAATAAAATGCTTACAATTACCCCCCTAAGGGTAATTTCGTGTACAAGGGCAAAATTGGTATTATCGGAGGAATATTCGGGAGAATCAAAAAGATTCTATCGAGTTTAACACCGTTAGAGCGATTTGTAAGATGTCTGCATACCTCAGGGGGGTTTTCGTAATTACGAGAACGTGGAGGGGATTTTCGTTATTTAGGCTTACCTCAGGGGGGTTTTGGTAATTTGCCCTTTTATTGGAGATGCATTTGCCAAGAGGAAATGGAGCAGACGTTCAAATTTTGACTTCAACAAGCGCCTCAAGAGGTGAAGCATCAGTGGTCGAATTTTTAAACTCTTACAAATGCAAGCTATAATATTCAATTAGTAATTTCATAGTACAATTTTTCTTACGATTACTACAAACTTTTTACTACGATCACGACAATGGTAGTTTATAATTATTGTACTTTATGATTACGACTATGGGTATACAACTATAAACATTGGTTTATGGATGTTTGTATTTAGGTAATTTTATGTTACTACGAAATGCATTTAAATGAAATGTATTTTTGTATACGTATTTTTTAATCGGTTTTGTTAAGGAACTAAATAATGGTGTTCGTCAATTGCTCAAGTTGTAGAATACATGTATGGCACGTTTATTACTTTTTGATTTATTCAATATACTTCATTTCATTAACAATCAATCCATATTATGACGATTTAAGTTCATATAACTCTTTGTCAATTTAATTTTGCTAATATTTTTTTACTATATATTGTTCCATTACTATTTTTATTGATAACGTATTTAATTTTTTTTTTCAACTTTCAAAATACCATCCCCGTGCATCGTACGGGTGTATTACTAGTTATTAGTTAATTAAAGCCCTTTTAAATGATAAACATTACAATAAAAATCCACACACATAACGGTTAGGGCAAAAGAAACATATTACATTCAAACTATTACAATTGCCCCCTCATGAAATAATATTATTACAATTACCCCCATGGTACTATTGGATATATATTCCATGTAATAAAAAAGATTCTGTCAAATTCACACTTTAAGGCCGGGGGACTTTGTAGATGGCAACAGACTTCAGGGGTTTTTGGTAATTATAGATACATGAAGGCCTTCCTTTTTTTTTTTTTCTTTTCTTTTTCTGTCTTTTAATTTTTTTTCATTTTGAAATTGACCTTCATTCAGGGATTTCCCGTAATTTACCGTATACAATGCAAAATAAAAACATTTTTGATTATTAGAATACCAATTTGAACCTTTTCTTCTCATTCTCCAACTCCGTCACAGTAACTAAAGCAATCTCGAAATGAATTTCCGCCTTTTCATTTACAGTTGGGAAAGCGTTATTCAGCGGATTTCCGATTTCCTTTTTACAAGAAACGGGCACTTTACTTGCAACTTCCATAAGCATTCTTGCCGATGCGAAATCTCTTTTCCGTAACATAGTTTTCGCTTCGTTAATTTTCTTCTCCGCAAACATATAGTTGTGCCCACAATCCTCGTATTTTTCTTTGTCACGAATATCTTTCTTTATTTTGAGTATCATCTTTAGAATGTCGGCCGTTCTCTCTGCCTGGAATCTTGCTAATTCCAGGCAGGGTAACGCCAGGCTCCGAAGGGAAGAAACTCGATTAGTCGTGCGATTAATTTTCAGGATGTGAAAACAATTCATAGGATACTTTGTCTTTTTACATATATCGAAAAATAGCTTGTTTTTTGCGGCTTTCACACCGCAGCTTGTTTCGATGGTGATTAAAAGAGCGAGCACGACGATTTTAACGATGAATGAAGTAAAGGGCAATCCCATACTTCTTTTTTTTTCTTCTTTGCTTATTGTAATTATATGGCACTTGTTTAAATAAATTTAGGTGATGCACTAAATTTTTATCTTGTTCAAAAGCTTATTAATAATCCTTAGAGTCCCTTTAATTACTTGGCAACTTGTATAACTTCAGTTATAAATGCTCATATCTTGTCTTACAATAGAGAATTCCAATTTTCTAACCGCAATTAATGTCAGACTCATCAACAATATCATCTTGATTATTAGTAATAATCTTTTATTAAATTTGAAAGGGAGGGCGAAAAGGAAAAAAATAGAGACTCGTACTTAATTGGATTACGCTAAACCCTTTCTGTAAGGTAAAATTACCAAAAAGCCTCGACTGCAGTTAACAGAAAAATGTGTAAGGTCTATAATCTTCTTAGGCCCATTTTGGTTGGGCTGAGCCAGGTGGATAGTTCTTCTAATCCACTCGGTCTCAGCTTTGGTTCAGCCCAATCGGGTTCTGGATTGCACTTGGACCCGGGTCCGGATCATGGATTTACTGGATCTCCCATCAGGCAGAAGGAGGTGAGAGTGGGTAATCTCATCCAACACTCAGCCCAATCAACTACAGTATATTACTTTTATGCCCTGAATATTTATTTCTAAATATATATATATATATATATATATATATATATATATATATATATATATATATATATATATATATATATATATATATATACATATATATATATATACATATATATTATATATATATATATATATATAGATATGAATTACCCCAAAATTTATTTGTGTTAGCGCTAGAATTTTTCTGTCATAGCAATGCACCGCCGTTCTTCGTTCTTCTGCTTTCCTCCATTGTGGTCCGTGGTTTTTTCACGGAAGTATTTTTTCGTATAATCGACTCATCTAGGTTGTCTAATACGCTCCTTTCTTCGTTTTTTAGGCCCCTCCTAAACGGGAGTAATCACATATTGCTTCAAACGCATCCGAGTAAAATTGAAGAATTTTGGGTTGATATGGGTTTCGGTTTTTTTATTGTTCTAATTATCCAAAACCAAAACCGCCCTAATATTTTGGGTTGATATGGGTTTCGGTTTTTTTTATTAACTTAAATAAAAATACAACTAGTAAATAACCAAAACCGCCCTAATATATCATTAAATTACCAAGAAAACCCTATAGTATCTATAATTACTAAAAGCCCCTGGATTTGTTTCCCAGCTAACAAGTTCCCCTTATAAGGTTTTAAAAAAAAAAAAAAAGATTCGACTAATCCTTGAAGATTTCGACTGTGTCGGTGGATGGTCGACGTGGATAAATGGTTAATTATCGGTTAACCCCGATGTATTATTATGTAATTTATATTATAAGAGAATGAAAAATGTAATTTTTTTGAATTTCGTCGATTCCAATTAATATTTTTTTCGGACATATTTTTCCATTCCAAAATTTGAAGTTTCGATTTTCGATTTTTAAATTTTTTTGTAACAAGAATTGAATATACTATTCACTTCCAAAAAGATCATAATTATTAGTTAATTAATTATAAACATTACAATAAAACGGTTAGGGCGAAAGAAACATATTACATTCAAACTATTACAATTGCCCCCTTATGAAACAATATTATTACAATTATATTACCCCCGATGGTAGTATTGGATATATATTCCATGTAATGAAAAAGATTCTGTCAAATTCACACTGTAAGGCCGGGGGACTTCGTAGATGGCAACAAACTTCAGGTGTTTTTGGTAATTATAGATACGTGAGGGGCTTCCTTTTTTTCTTTTCTTTTTCTTTCTTTTAATTTTTTATTTTATTTTGAAATTGACCTTAACTCAAGGATTTCTCGTAATTTACCGTATATAATTCCTTAATTTCCTTCGATTTATGAAGTTTCTTATTTTTTTTAACCGACTTAATTGTAGATGTAGATTTACAAAAGATGTGAAGAAATATGATAGAAATAAAGACATAGATAGATATTAAATCACAAAATGATTCATCCACACTCCTATTAATTTATTTATAACATCATCATCATCATTATTTTTATATTTTCTCATGCATGCAAGAAACCTTGGTCAAATTTCGACCCGCCTTCCAACTCGTTCACTATAACGAAAGGAATGTCGAAAGCAATGTCGGGCATTTCATTTACTCGTTGACGAGCAATTGGTGATGGCGCTCCAACTAGTTCTCTCTGACAAGAAATCGGCACTTTATGCGCATCTTTTATATTCTTTCTTGCTAATGCATAATTATATACAATCCACCCTTTTTTTGCTTCGCCTAGCTTCCTCCCGGCCATCGTATAATTACCAAGACACCCTTTATATTTCTCCTTCTCATTCACCGAAATATATCTTTTATTATATGCTCTACTAAACAAGCTTACCGACATATTCGCTTGGGGTATTGCAATTCCGAGAGAGCCCAATCCGAGGGTATGAAGGGAAGAAGCGAGACGAGTCTTCTTATCAAGACTCAGAATATCGAAACATAGTGTAGGATTTTTTGTTTTCGGACAAATATCGGAAATCAGTTTATTGTTATTATTGTTTGTGGGTTTTGAGTTTGTTGTGATGCTGAGTAGACAGAGAAGGAAAATCTTTAGAATGAACATTGAAGCAAAGGGTAATTCCATTTTTTATTCTGATTGAACTTGTTTTGGTGCTTCAAATTAAATTCTTTATTAGAGCTCTTTATATTATATTTGCTAAACACATATCATTATTATTATTTGCTAAAGAAAATTAGGGTTTTGCCTCCATTTGTTATAGCCTAATCTTTATTATTTTGTTGTCAACTTCCATTTATTATTTTATGAATGCTTTAACATCCACTCTTGAATTTAAATGAGATTGAAGTAAATGTTAGTCCCATCAGTTTTCATTAATTCTTTGTAATATATATGGAGCTATATGCCAAACACCCTTCATTGGATTTTAATTCTTGATAAATTCTGTATTTATAAATGATATTTGAGATAAATTCAATGGGCCTGGAAAAACATATATGCCCCCACTAACTATTAATTAGTATAATTATTTAATTTAAACAAAATTATACACATAATCTACACCAAAATCTTCTCCAAAAATTATTCCCCTTATCACGCCAATTCAGTTTTTTTTCCTTTTCTTTTTTTATTTTGTTTAATGGTTTTTGATGCGGCTGGGTTTTTTCCGCTTCAAGGAATTCCTCCCAGCCGCATCAGTTCTCTTTATTTCGATTTAAAAGAAAATTTTGTAATTATTTTATTTTTATTTTCGGTTTTTTATTTTAATTTTTTTTCTTATTTATATTTTTCATATTTATATTTTTCATATTTTTTGGTTTAATTTAAAAAAATGGTTTTATTTTTATTTTCGTTTTTTTATGATTTTTCTTTTTTCTTAATTTCAATTTTTTTTTTAAATGGTTTTTTTTATTTTCTTTCCAGTTTTTTTAAATAAAAATCACTCTATATAAACATGAAAACCACTCTGTATCAACAACTATATAAACATGAAAACCACTATGTATAACAACTACTCCCTCCGTCCCAATTTAAATGACATTTTGGGTTGATGCACACATATTAAGAAAATCAATAAATGTGTATGAATTATAGTGAAAAACATAGGAAAATACTAATATATCTTTGATATTAATTATTTTAAAAATAGCTAATTAGGAGTGATAAAGGGTAAAATTGAAAATAGTGCAATTAATGATGCATTGAAAATTTAAAATGACAAATAATTTGGGACAAAAAAAACTCTCTAAAAAGACATATAATATGGGACAGAGGGAGTATATAACATGAAAACCACTATGTATAACAACTATGTAAACTTGAAAACTACTCTGTATAACAACTATGTCAACATAAAAACCAACAAAAATTATTGAAAACCACTATAAATTTGTTGAAAACCACTATAAATTTATCAAAGACGAAGCCTGACATTATGAAAATCACTCCGTATAAACAATATAAATATGAAAACCACTCTGTATAAAACAACTATATAAACATGAAAACCACTTTATATACACAACTATATAAACATCGAAAATTACTATGGATTCTAACAAGAAAACATCAAAAAATCTGCAAACAAGAAGCTATACAACCACTATAAAGGACACCATCTTCTCTCCAATGAACCCTAGAGCATAGTCTGTGTAATCATCTTCTTCTCGTTATTTGAAACATAAACCACTATTTAAAAAAATCATCATCTTCTTCATCCCATCAGCAATTTCATCAAAAAAATCATCAATAAAAAACACTTTATGTGTGTGTGTGTGTGCGCGCACAAGTGATGTAGCAAAAATACAATATTCTTTTACTGAACTAAACACAACCTTAACAAAATCAAAAAAAAAAAGGAAAATACAAAAAAATTAAAAGTTCTAGATATTTATTTAATTAATATACTTGTGGAATTGCGAGACTCGCAATTGTAACCCCAGAAACAACATCAGATTTCAACAATTCAAAACTATAATCCAGGCCCCACTGAAAAACCGGGAAGAAAAACTGTAGCCCGACTACCAACTTTCTGAACCGGGTCTGATCCATGAACCCATGAAGCGGGTCGTCCGGGAAGAAGATGTCTGCTAGGCGGCGCCGAAGTTTCTCCACGGTGGTCCTCAGCGGCAGAAGACATACTCTGTGTTGGGGTTTTTAATATGCGGAAGTGTGGTGTTAAGAAAGAACACCAAGAATTGGTGTAGAGATTTTTACTAAGTGAAGAATAATGGATTTACTTAAGAACAAGAGAGTTTTTAGGCTGGAAATTTTTAGTTTTTAGTTGTTATTACTGCTTTCTTGCTTGCTTACAAATTCCATCTTGGGTACAATTTGTAGGCTAGGAATGGATACAAAGAGACACTCCATTCCAAGTCCCAAGTTCTTAGGAAATGTAAAAGACTTAACAAATTACAAGAACCTTCTTGACTTCTACAAGTCAAGTCTTCATCTTTGAATGATGTTCCAACTTCATTATTGAAAATATGAATTACGATTTTCAACACCCCCTCTTAATTCATAATTTTCAGCTTCTTCTTGAACTTTTCAAACTTCTCGATTGTCACGGCTTTGGTAAGAAAATCAACAACTTGATCATTGGTGTTAACAAATCTCATTGAGATTTCTTCTTCTTCAACAAGATCACGTATGAAGTGATGTCGAAGCTCGATATGCTTGGACCTTGCATGAAAGACTGGATTTTTAGTCATTGCAATTGTAGACATGTTATCACAAAAGATAGTCGTAGCATGCACTTGTTTTTCTTGCAAATCCGAAAGAATTCTCCTAAGCCAAACGGCTTCACAAGCGGCATCCGCCGCGGCAATATACTCGGCTTCACTTAAAGATAAAGCTACCGTCTTTCGCTTCTTAGAACTCCATGCAATCACCTTCGAACCAAGAGAGAAAACATAGCCCGAAGTGCTTTTTCGATCATCCAAACAACCTGCCCAATCACTATCCGTGAAACCGATCAAGGCATTATTTTCTTCTTTTTCGTACTTCAACCCTTGCTTCTTTGTTCCTTGAAGGTATCGAAGGATCCTCTTTGCCGCTGCAAAATGAAGCTTGCTTGGCTCACTCATATACCGCGAAACATAGCTAACGGAGTGCACTATGTCGGGTCTTGTGTTTGTTAGATAGATAAGCGAACCAACAAGACTTCGATATATTTTTGAATCAATTTTTTCAGCTCCATCGTCTTGTCGCAACTTCTCATTCACCGCCAAAGGTGTTGCCACGGGTTTGCAATTTTCCATCTTGAATTTTTTTAACAAATCATCAACGTATTTTTCTTGAGAAATAAAAATCTCTCCGTCGGATTGTTTTACTTGAATTCCAAGAAAATATTTCATGAGTCCCAAATCAAACATCTCAAATTCTTGCATCATATTTTTCTTGATTCCTTCACCATTTTCACGTTAGTATCAAGATAACAACTTCTCAGAAATCGACGTATGCAGTCCCT
>NW_012192868.1:856462-878603 GCF_000504015.1 Erythranthe guttata | reverse complement strand
ACACCCGAAACCCGAAACCCGAAACCCGAAAACCCGAAACCCGAAACCCGAAACCCCGAAACCCGAAACCCGAAACCCGAAACCCGAAAGCCGAAAACCCGAAACCCGAAACCCGAAACCCGAAACCCGAAACCCGAAACCCGAAACCCGAAACCCGAAACCCGAAAACCCGAAACCCGAAACCCGAAACCCGAAACCCGAAACCCGAAACCCGAAACCCGAAAACCCGAAAACCCGAAACCCGAAACCCGAAACCCGAAAACCCGAAACCCGAAAACCCGAAACCCGAAACCCGAAAACCCGAAACCCGAAAACCCGAAACCCGAAAACCCGAAACCCGAAAACCCGAAACCCGAAAACCCGAAACCCGAAACCCGAAAACCCGAAAACCCGAAAACCCGAAACCCGAAACCCGAAACCCGAAACCCGAAAACCCGAAACCCGAAACCCGAAAACCCGAAACCCGAAACCCTTAGCCCGAAGCCTTAATACTCTAAAACCGATACCCTAAAACCGAAATCCTAAAATAGAAACCCTTAACCCAAAAACCTCGAAACCTAAACCCTAAACCATTACAACCCTAATCGCCGAGTGCGGTGATGGTGCATTAATGGCGAATCATTTTTGGAGACATTTTTATTATTATACCGTTTTATTATTTCAACTATGAGCAACCCTTCAACTCTGCAGAATATATTTTTTACCAAATTTTATGGAGCTGCAAGTGTAAAGAATATGGAATTTTTGGTTCATATAGATTTCAAAGGATGATAAGATTTTTCATACATAACTTGCATGCATGTATCTGATTTATTTATTTAGCAAAAAAACGTGAGCTATAGTATATATGATTTATTGTGCTTTTGCTCGATTAGTCATAAATAAAACTTAATCCATGACAGCAAACGAACTCCATGGTGCTAAAATTGTACAAAACAATTTCTGTGTGCGCTCTTTATATAGACAATAAAAAAAATTAACGACACTATATATATTTTTTTAGGAGATAATGAAACAATATTAAGAAAAAGTATTTCAAAGTAATTTGTGAATAAATGTTTTCTACATTATTTGTATGAATTTTTATATTTCGAACAAATGTGAAGCGGACAATACAATCTAGAATGTGTGCAGTAATATATATGATTTTTCTTTTCTTTTTTTGTTCGTTATATAAATGAATCAACAATTGTTAAAACAATCTTTCAGGACAGCTATGAAGTAGAGATAATGGTTGAATGAAACAATTGCTAAAACATTTTTTTTTAAATATTGCTATACATATACATACATATGTGGTATGGGAATGTGTGGACGGCAACGATGACAATGGTCGAATGAAGTAGAGAATTGGAAGTAATGCAACAGTTGTTAACTTAGTGAAGGCAACATGGGATTCATGGCAAGGCCAGAACCTCCAGAACCACCTGGCTCAGCATGCTTCACTCGACCAAAATATCTAATGTGACGCAACAACCTTGCCAAAAATGTATTATGGCATATCGTTGAGCTATCACAAATTATTGCCACATGCTTACGTGCTCTTGTTATAGCTACATTCATTCGTCTGCTGTCTCCTAAAAATCCAACAGCTCCCAAGTTGTTCGACCGAACCTGAAACAATAGTGTAATTATATTGATTGAAACATCAAACAAGCAGAATTACTTCTCCAGCGTATTCGCCAGAGAACAACAAAAAAAAAAAAAAAAAGTGACACCCCCTTACTGCATATTTCTGTTAAACATGACGATTACGACATTAAAGAAAAGCTCACCATTGATATAATCACAGCATCTGCTTCACGGCCTTGAAAGCTGTCAATAGTTGCAACCTCAACACCTTTGGTTATCGGAAACTCTTCTAGCCTGTCTCTTAATAGTTGAACTTGAGCAACATAAGGAGATTGCACTACTATGCTTGCTGGCCTAACACCTAATTCAACACAGTTAATAAGATTAGATATCTGCAACTTCCGATCCTCTAATAATTAATGTTAGTCCTACTGGAAGATTAGAAGATGGCAATACCAGCATAAATCAAGGCAAAAACGTGCTGTACAACAATGTCCGCTTCACCTTCATTGTAGAAAGAGCCTGTGCCAGCTGGGTCTAATTGTTCTTCACAGCCAACAGACAAACTCCCATATGGCATTCTTGTGTCAAGCAACAGCAACGGGCATTGTGTTATCCAGGTTGGCTGCAACAAGAGTACATTTATTGTCGTCATCGTAATTGAATAAAAGAAAATTCACATGGCTAATAATTATTTGACACAAGAGTTTTTAGTTGATGTATGCTTTTATGCTAATAATCCACATAACGAAGAAACTTAAATGTATCTTAACTGAATTTATCATCTGATTTCTATGGTGCCTACACTTTTGTGTTTCTCAGAAATAATTTAATACCGAATTGTATATGCCTCAAAAATAAATCCCCTTGTTGAATACACTAGCTTACCTTCACAGAACAATCTTTCCAGGAATTGGAGGCAATATTTTCAACTGTCTTTAAAAAAATATTGACATTCTTGCTTCAACGTTCAAAGGTAGATAGATTCTTTGGCCAATAAATAACAAAAGTAGCATGATAATAGAAACAAGTTTTATGATGTAAATCTAATTCCGACTCACATTTTCATATTCATTTCTCAAGTGCTTATACTTGCCACACTCAAATTGATGGCTCAGGAGTAGCACTGGATTCAGATCTGGTGATAAACAAGCCAACATAGAGTCTGAGAAATTCACTTTCATTGTTTCAGGTAAGACTAAATCCAGTCCGGTTTCTATTATAATAAAAAACAAATATATTGGGCTCTCTCTCATTGACAGCTCCTCCCAGTAAATGAGTGAAATTCATTGTACCTTTTAATTTGAATTAATACTCTGAAAACTGGTTTGCTAATTTTATAGTCCTATACCTGCAGATTACTAAAACTGTTCAGTTATCAGAAATTCATTGTACCTTCGCCAATAAATGATGTAACCTCAGAAAATCTAGTTTCTCTAGATACGTCATCGGGGATAGGTGTCATTGTGAGTCTTAAGTAATACATATGATTGATTTGTTTTAAGATACTGTATATGCAAAAAAACATGTTTAAGCTCAACGCACATGAATTTAATTTTTTGAATAAAATAATGGCAGAATAATTGTAAATTTGTCAAAGCACTCTACCTTGACCAATGGAGAATCAGAAAGAAGATGAGAAGTAACACTGGCAGATGACTTCAGTAACCCATTATACATCTCCTTTGAAGCCCAGCTAGCTATTGCATCATTCATCCTATACTGTGTTGTTAACTTTGTCGCAAAAACCCCTTCATGCAAAGTTGACGCTCTTTCCAAGAGAGATACGCCCAGACCACCTTCTAAGGCTTTTCTAGATAATATCACAGGTGCAAGTTGGCATTGGTCCCCTGCAAGTATACAACGTTTTCCCAGCAATATTGGTATCCAGCAAGAAGGTTCAATGGCCTGACCTGCTTCATCTATGACCACCAAGTCAAATGAGTCAAGTGATCTAATCATCGGGTCAGCTGCTCCAATATTAGTGGCAAGCACAACCTGAGCACTTGAAAGAATTTCTTTTACTGTTTCCCTCTCCTTCTTCTTGATCGCCTTCCCCAACTGTTTCAAAAGCTGACGTATGCCAGCAGCTAAAGAATCATCCTTTAAGCAATGGCTGAGGTCCTTCCTTAAATTAGATTTCTTCCTCCCAAACTCTGATTTATAATCCGCAAGTTTACTATTAACAATTTCAACCAAAGATTTGGAAGCAACGGCAGGCGATATTCGTGCTGGATTACCTACGCGTACAATATTAGCTCCAATATCAGACAGTTTCTCAACCATGTTGTCTACAGCTGCATTAGTCGGTGCAGTTACAAGTACTCTTTCACCTCGTTTAACAACAAGTGAAATTAGTTGCTTCAGCACACCAGTCTTTCCAGCTCCAGGAGGACCTTGGATTATGAGTACAGGACGCTTCTTGTTTAAACCTAATGCAATTGCCCTTTGCTGGGAGCTGTCGTAAAATTCAGTGTCTAACAACCCATCCAACTCCACTTCAGACCAATCTACCAAGTCATTATCCTCAAACCACGCTATATCTTCTTTATCTCCAAAGATTGTAGTCACAACGGCTACTGATGAATTCTGTTTCTGTAAACCTTTCTTCTGAAGCATCATTAAAGCTTCACAATTACGCTGCACAAAGTAATTACAAGAATTTAAAACACATATGCTGATTGGAAATGAAAAATATGAGAATATGAAGGCCAATCAATGCTCTGATATTACATAACTGGCACCACCTCAGTTCAGAGTATATGTTGCGATCATATGGAAATGTTTTCCTGGTTGATTTGTTATTAAATTCCAGCTATTTATGATTATTTTTAAATAGAAACTAGATAGTTTTCCATCTGTATATATAATGAGAACATAATAGAGAAGATGGGAAGCATCATCCGTGTTTTTTCAAATTGCATATATCTGAACACCCCATTGAGCAAACAAGAGCGGATGTCTTTAGTACCTCATATGTGAGTGCATCGGCCAATCCTTGTATGCGATCAATGCGGATATTCTTGCCAAAAAGTTTAGAAAAGGTAGGATCGCCATGACGGGATTCAAGAGCGACACTAATGCTACATCCATCATCCCCGAGATTATTAACAAAACCTTGCATGCAAGATGTTGCACCAGCCCCCCTACTGTCACATATTCTAACGCAAACCATATCTCCCGGAGAAAGATTAGTGGGTGGCAATCTGTGGTTTCCCTCAGCTCTGAACAAAACCAAATGCATTCCTCCTAGTCCTACATTTATAATAAAATATTGATGATGTGTTAATTTAAGCAGATAAGTGGAAATGGTTGGAATTGGAAGTCATTATTGTGTTACCTATAGATGTGCTAATTGCATTGAGATTGCATATGGTATCACAGAGTTCTTGCTCAGCCTGGGCATGGCTGACCAAGAATTCAATGGGCTTTGGTGAAGTGGAATGCTCATCAGGTGTTGGAACGGCATTCAGCTCTTCCTCGGTAAACTCCAATTCAGAATCCCTTTCAATGCGAAGAAGATGTGACATGTGCTCGGTGAATTTGTCGATTCTGCACTGAATGGATTTGGTCTTGTCGATGGATAGACCATGGAGAGACTTGGACAGGGGAGCTTTTCTGGCAACAGCTCTATGTTGAGCTGGAAAAAATAAAATAAAACGGAGATTAAAAACAAGGAATAGTGACATGAAAGATCATTGAGCAGATTAATAGGGAGGATATGGATAAAAAAAAGAAAACCTGAATTAGCGAGATCCTTGAGCAACTTCCATGACTGAGTTTGATGCCAGGTAAGAGGAATGAGAGATTTGTGCTGGAGGTCCTGAAGAATGTCCCTGAGCTCCCTCTGAAAGTGGTCGAAGAGGGTTGGGTAATGAGTGCAAGTCTTGAGGCAGATGGCTTCAAGGCCAACGGGCATAGGAACAGCATTGAGGTAGGGTTGAGCCTGTATTACAAAGGTGAGACCAGCCGGCCCCATCTGTTGTTTCAGTTCGGCAAATTCACCCTGCATCTCAGCCCTTGCAAACTCCAAAGCCATCGCTTTCATGCCTTGGGATATCCATTTCACCACGCCTTTGCCCAAATCCCTCCGCCCAAGGGGGTCACCACCATTCTGATACAGAGAACGCACGCTCGTTGGCCCATTTCTCTTACCTTCGTTTATTTGCTGCTGTTTGTTTCTCATTTCTTCTTCAGTTACACTTACAGGCACACCACTATCACTACTATTATTCTTACCTTGTTTATTCTTGTTGCTCCTTCTCTTAGTGGCACTGCCGCTGCTGTTATTTCTTGCAGTCGACAAAATACGATGTGAAATTGGTGAACCTAAAAATACTCTCTTCTTGTGGCGGTAAAGATAAACAGAATCACTGCGGACGACCGGGGATTTCAATAGTGAGGCCGAAACGCCGCCACAGGAAATGCACAACGCTTCCATCTTTCAGAACTTGAGCTGCTCCTCCTCCTCCTCCTCCTCCTCCCTGGTGTAAATTTAAAAATTCAAACAATCAATCAACTTTCTCAGAACAAATACAAAAAAAAATATCAACATATAAAGAAGAAATATTTACAAATACCCCTCAGAATCTACAATAACTGTTAGAGGTGAGCAACGAGAGAATCAATCGTAAAATGATGATGGAAGAATGTTGTGGCTCTGGAACTTGTGGGGTTCGCGAAGATATTGAGTCAAGTCATTGTTAGGGTGGGTCCCCATCCCCCAATCTCTAAACTAAAGGATCCCACCCCCATGGATTCCATCTGCAATTAGCCACTAACCATTCTCTAATGTTCGTGGCCTTCATTTAGCCGCGCCATCGTTTAGTTGATTGACAGACCCTTTTTCTTTATTCTTTTTTTCTTTTTTTTTCTTTTTTTTTTCTTTTTTATTCTTTTCTTTTTTTTTTTTTTGAGGAAAAAAATAGGCTTATAAGATTGATCTTTAAATAACCCTTAATTGAATTAAAAAATAATTAATTTAATCACTCAGTTCATTGAATTAATTGCTCTACTTAGCCTTTTCAGAAAATTTCCAAAAAAAAATCGGACGTACAAAATCAATTCCAATTCTCATTTCAAAATTTTCGGAATCTAAAAATTCATTCTAATTTCACAAGGCCCGGAATTTTCGGAATTTCGGAAAAATTTTTTGTCGCTCATAACTGGAGAAGAGAACGTTTATTTGAATTCCGATAGAGTGTACAATGAGGAGTTAATATCATAGATCCGAGTTCCTCAACACCATATCGTGCTCCAGAATTCCACCTAGGTTGCATTGAAAAGATGTACTCCCGTTATGCTCATAAAAAATATTGATCAGGCTAGAGGATCGTGCAGTGGAACTAGGCTTCAGGTTATTAATATGGGAAAACACGTTCTCAAATGCATTACACTACCCGATAAACATGTTGACCATATAGTGTACGTTCATTGCTCAAATGACATTGGTACCGTCCAACTCTACATCGCCTATTAAATTTTAGCAATGTCAGTCTTCGGTGATGGTTTCCTTTGCAATAACAATCAATAAAAGTTAAAGACAAACTCTTTCCCATGTAGTACGGCACTTGCTCAGACATGTTTTCAGTCATGGACAACTCTATGTCTCACTCTCGAGAGTTAATAGTTGAAGTGGCATAAGGATTTTGATCACGTCGGAATCTAGCGATACAACCAACTACAAATAATGTGGTACAAGGATGTTTTTCGGCATATATGAAGGTAACTATATAATTTTTTTTTACAATTTTACATAATGACCTTTATTTTGTATAACTTATATGTTTTGGCATTCCTCATTTGTAGGTTAATTTGCATTGTACTAGAAACTTGCTACGGGCTCCACTCAATATTTTTATCAAGGTAATTTATTGTAGAATGATTTTATGTCATTAAATATTTATATTTGTATTATTTTGGTAACGTTTTACTTATTTTGTATAATTATTGTACAAAATAGCAAGTCAATTGCATTGTATTGGATTCGTTACATGCGTTTAGGGATATTGTAGCTGAGACACGCTCAAATAAGCTTCAACGAATCAGTGAGCTCCATCCTCTTTACTTGCCTCTACAGTATCCTCTTTTATTTCCTTACAGGGAAGATGATTATCGAGACGATATCTGTTTGAGAGAATCTTCGTTTGCTGATAATAGAAAATGGAGGAAGGTAAGCATGCGAGAGTTCTTTGCATATCTAATCCTGAAACGACGTTGATAACATTTGTTACTTTTGCATTTCAAGAAGTTATTTCAGCAGTTCTGTGTTGATGGATTTTCGATGGTAGAGTCACAGAGGTTGAATTTCATAAGGTTCAATCAAGATCAACTTAGGGTTGACATGTACAAGGGTATCGAAGAAAATATTTTTAAAGGAGACACTGAGGGTAAATCAGTTGGACAACGCATTATAATTCCAGGGTCGTTCACCGCAGGTCCAAGGTATATGTTTAACAACTTCGTTGATGCTCTTCAAATATGTAACTGGATTGGATCTACAACCCTCTTCATTGCCATCACATGCAATCCTCAATGGCCAGAAATACAAAGGGTGTTGAAAGATACAAATCTCAGGCCGGAGGATAGGCCAGACATTCTTTGTCGTGTGTTCAAGATGAAGCTCAATAGTATGATGACAGAAATCAAGAAAGGTTGTATATTCAGACGTATTACAGCATGTAAGTATTTAATTAGATCTCAGTTTATAATTATACATTTACTTCATTCATATAAATTAAAGAATTTGCTCATGTGTGAGTTTAACTACTTATTGCTTCCTTAACTAAATTAATGCATATTTTTTTAATACCATATGTTTATATTTTCTATGCAGATGTATGCTTAATTGAATTTCAGAAACGAGGTCTACCGCATGCACATATTTTATTGTGGTTTCATAATAACGATAAGACCAATAACCCAGAAGAAATTGATAGGATCATATGTGCTGAAAATCCTGACGAAGTAAACGACCGAAAGATATACCAGTTGGTGGAGAAGTATATGATACATGGACCGTGCGGTCAGGCGAATTTGAAATCTCCCTGTATGAAGGATCGAGTTTGCACGAAGCGATTTCCAAAGCCATTTGTGCAGCGCACTGAATCAGATGCAGATGGTTTTACTATGTACAGGAGAATGGAAGATGGCAGAACAGTTACGAAGAAGAAGACTACTCTTGACAATGGGTTTGTAGTCCCGTACAATCGTATATTGTTGAGTACATACCGATCTCACATTAATATCGAGTTATGCAACCAGAACAAGTCAATCAAATACATGTTCAAATACGTAAACAAGGGGCATGGCCGAGTTACGACGGCATTTTATGAAACTCGTAATACAGATGGCGGTGCTGAGATTTGTGATGAGATAAAGATGTACTACGACTGCAGATATCTTTCGGCATGTGAGGCAATGTGGAGGTTTGCGAACTTGGGTTAAAAGAGGATTCTCGAACTTGGGCGCCAAGGAAAAAAAGATTTTCTATTGGTAGGTTTGCGAATGTTCCCCCTGGAAAGGAGAAAGACTAATACCTTAGATTGCTACTTAACATTCAGAGGGGATATACGTGCTACGAAGACATCAGAAAAGTTTTTGACACCGTCTACCCTACGTTCAGGGATGCATGTTATGTGTTGGGTTTATTAGATAACGACAAAGAATACATATATTCAATAATAGAAGTGAATACTTGGGCACCGATGGATTATATAAGAAGGTTATTTGTAGTTATGCTTCTTTCCAATAGCTTAAGTCGGCCCGAACATGTTTGACAAAGTTGTTGGTTGGATTTGGCTGAGGGTATTGCTTACAAACAACAAAGTCTTCATAATAATCCAGATATGGCAAATTGTATAACACATTATTCAATTAGATTTTAAATATTACTCATCTTTTTAATATTGTCGTATCTCATCGAAAGAGAAAAAATATTGCAAAGCAATGGTAAAAGCTTGCGAAATTACACGCCCATGCCAGTTCCAATCGAATTCTCAGCGGATGACACAGTAAACATATTGGTGTTTGATGAACTGGATTACGACCGATTTGAAATGGGTAGGGAACTTCAACGGTGTCTTGCTTGAATTACAGACGTGCAAACAATGATTTATGATATAGTCATGGATGTTGTATCCAATGACCGTGGTGGAATGTTCTTTCTATATGGCCATGGTGAAACGGGAAAGACGTTTCTATGGTAAACTCTTTCGGCTGCAGTTCGTTCCAAGGGAGAGATTGTAATTAACGTTGCATCGAGTGGTATAGCATCATTATTGCTCCCCGGTGGAAGAACAGCTCATTCTCGATTCGGACTACCCATAAATGTACACGAGAGTTCCACCTGTAGCATATCGCAACAAAGTCCACAGACGGAGTTGTTCATAAGGGCAAAGCTTATTATATGGGACGGGGCTCCTATGATGCATAGATACTGTTTTGAAGCGCTTGACAAGACAATGAAGTCAATATTACAGGTTGACAAACTCTTTGGTGGTAAGGTGGTTGTTCTTAGAAGAGATTTTAGGCAGATTTTACCAGTTGTGCTCAAAGCATCAAGGCAGGACATAGTACATGCTACGATAAACTCCTCTCCGCTGTGGAATTTCTGTCGTGTCATGAAGTTGACTAAGAACATGAGATTGCAGTCATGCTCTTCTCCATCCAACGTGGATGAGGTAAAATAATTTGGAGACTGGATACTGAAGGTTGGTAGTGAGGATGTTGGGGAACAAAATCATGGTGAAGCTTCGATAGTGATTCCCGATGACATGTTGATTGGTGATTCAGAAGATCCATTCAGAGACCTACTGGAATTCGTTTACCCGGATTGTTGAGTAACATGTATGATCCAGATTATTTTCAAGGGAGAGCAATTCTTGCACCAACTAATGAATGCGTCGAGTTTGTGAACGATCACTTAATGTCTCTCCTTCTAGGAGAAGAGAAGGTGTACCTGAGCTCAGATAGTATGTTTAGGGACGAGCAAACAATGGAGGATAATGCAGAAATTTATTCGACTGAATTCCTCAACACAATAAGATGCTCCGGACATCGTTCTCATGCGTTGAAGTTCAAGATTGGTGCACCCGTTATGCTAATAAGAAACATCGATCAAGCTAAAGGATTGTGTAACCGGACCAAACTTCAAATTATTAGAACTGGCATTCACGTTCTGAGTTGCAAAATTCTTTCCGGAAAAAATATCGGTGACATGGTGTTCATTCATCGGATGACTTTAATACCATCTACCGGACTGCCAATTAAATTTCAGAGAAGACAGTTTCCGTTGATTGTTTCTTTTGCAATGACAATCAATAAAAGCCAAGGTCAAACTCTTTCGCATGTTGGTTTGTATCTTCCTAAGCATGTCTTCAGCCATGATCAACTATATGTTGCACTGTCAAGAGTTACGAGCAGAGGTGGTGGCATTAAAATATTCTCACCAATGTTACTAGAAATGTCGTGTAAAAGGAAGTATTTCATCGAATTTGAAGGTAGATAATATTTTCATATTTACCAATTATTCATGTAACATGTCTTTTTTTTAACAACTTATTCTTTGGCAGGTGTTTCTTCTCTATATAATTTCCCCCGTGCGATGTTATTTTCACATGTCCCTAGGATGCTCAGTGCAAATTTTATTATCTTTAAGATTTATTTTTGACGATATACTAATATTTAATATTATTCTTATGATGTAACTATGAAGAACATGATGCTTCAATATTGCTGGTCGCGTTTTGTATTTAAATTCAATGAGCGTAATAATTTATATATGCGTAAATTTATTTTTCAGACATGTATTTCCAGTTGAAAATATGTCACCCCGTGCATCGCACGGGTGAATACTAGTTTCCAAAAAAAAATCGGACGTACAAAATCAATTCCAATTCTCATTTCAAAATTTTCGGAATCTAAAAATTCATTCTAATTTCACAAGGCCCGGAATTTTCGGAATTTCGGAAAAAAAAAAACAATCGGAAATCACATTATAAGCTTTAAAATTTCAAAACTTAGCCGAAATTTTCTAAGATGTTCATAATTTTTTTTCAAAAATAAGAACATCCACGTCGATAAAAGTAAAACTAATAAATAACTACTAAATTTCAGTTCAAAAAAATAAATAAAAATAAACACAACATAATATCAAATAAAACTTCTAACAACAATTCATTATGTCAAAATCCTAAAACAAAACTTATAGGTGTATTTTTCGGAATTATAAGTATTATATAATATATATTATTTATAGGTGTACTTTTCGGATAAAAAAACCGGATCGGAAATTCCAAATCCAATCCAAAAAATTAGAAAATCGGAATTTCGGAAGTCAAGAGGAAAAAAGTTGTTCCAAAATCAGAACTTTTCGGATCGGAACCAGCGGAAATTGAAAATTCCGTTCCAACTTGCACCCCTAGTTCTACTAATCGAACTTGGGAGAATTACACTTTTGGTCCCTCATGTTTGGTCCGATTTCACTTTTGGTCCCCCTTGTTCCAAAGTGAACAAAGTTCACCTCCAAGTTTCAATTTTAAACACTTTTGGTCTCCGCCGTTAGCAAGTAACGGAAAACACTATTTTGGGGTGAAAATTAGTATTTTAAAATTATTTGGGGCTGAAAATAATTATAAATTTAAAATAGACTTATAATTAAATTTTTAATAATATTAAGTATAATGAAATTTATTTAGTTAATTTTTTTTATTATTATTAATAAAATAATTATAAGTAGTACAATGAAAAATAATATTTAGTATAATGTACAATAATTTATTTAGTTAATTTCTTAATTATTATTAAAAAAAATTATTAGTAGTATAATTATAAGAATATTAAGTATAATTATAAATGATTTGTTTAGCTAATTTCTTTTTTTATTATTAATTTTTTTATTATAAGTAGTATAATTTAAAATAATATTAAGTATAACTAAAAATAGAGATTATTTGACAAACCTCCTCATTAGCCTCCTCTAATTAGAATGAGTCTAATTTTTTTTTTTTTTTTTTTTTTGATGTTTAAGTTAAATCCAAAATATTTTTAATGAATAAAAATTAATAGAATTTCACGATTATACCCTTCTTCCTATTTGACATAATCTTATTATTTAATGTTAATTTATAATAATTCAATTATAATCTCCATCCAAACTTCCAAACCTTACTCTCAAACTATTTTTTCTCCCCCGTATTTTTTCCAAACCGCCATCATCATCATCATCGCATCGCAGTATGTTGAGGTTACCGTCCTGGCAACTTTATTTCGAAGGCTTTGATTTGCCACATGCGAAATTGGAGGAGGAGTAGGCAATTAATTTAAAATCGTGGTAAATGATCGAACAAGTAGTTGCCCTACAATGTTTTATGTTTGAGTAAAATGTTCTCTCTGATTCTCTCTCTCTCTAACACACACACACACACTCTCTACTCCTGGCCGACTTTTTCTGTGAGGTCAAAGGCGCTCATCAGCTGCTGCAAGGCAGAGGCTGCTGTCGGAATAGATACCGAAGCAACTGACAATCTACGGCGAATGAATATTATAGGAGAAATAGAATTGAAGAAAGAGAGAATTATGTCTCTCACGTATATTAATCATATATATAGGTACATGTAGGTAACCCTAACCTATTACACAAGGTAACCTATTACACAAGGTAACTATAATAAATAATAATAATAATAATATATACGTATAAATTCATGGTTGTCAAAATCGAACGATTCACGATTTGAATCGTCCGATTCGATTCGATTCAGACTCAACTCGATTCAAATCGGTGAAGAAATCGAAAAAATAAAAAAATCGTAACTAAATCGTTTAAATCGTTGGTAAATCGCCCAAATCGTGCGATTTGTACGAGTTAGGCGATTTGCTGAGATTTGCTTTATGTTATTAATATATTATATATTATTAAATTAGGAAGTGATTTCTAGAAGACCCACTTTTCAACCCACAAAAGCTGTCTTTTGCCATTCTTCTTGATTCTCCCTTCTCTCAACAAATTCAAGAAAGAAAAATCATCCCACTCCCACCGTCTGCCGTCAAAAAACATCCCTTCTTCTTGTTTTGGTGTTCAACCAAGTTACACAGGTAATTAATTATTTTACATTTTGTACATTCTTCTAGATATATGTATTTAAATTTTGTATATTATCATTATTTTGCAGATTTCTTATGGGGAAATCAAAGGGGGAGAAAAGCAAGAGCAGTGATGATCCAGGATGGAAACATTGCCAAAAAATTGATGAAGGAAACATGCGAGTAAGATGTGTACACTGTCAAGTTATCTATTGGGGAGGTGTTTATCGCATAAAACATCATTTAGCAGGAACTAGAAAAGATGTTGAACCATGTACAAAATGTTCTGAAGAAATTCGAAATTATTTTTTAAATTATCTGGAAAGTCAAAAAACGAAAGGAGATTATGGGGATGATGGAAATTTTGTTGAAGATGATGTTGGTGAAATTCCTGGAAAAAGAAAAAAACGAACAATGAAGTTTTTCAAAAAATCTGAAAAAGAGACAGGCTCTTCTAAGACTACTTTGAATACGTTATGGAAGACGAAGGACAGAGATTCCGTGTGTAGTGATATATGTAGATGTCTTTATGCAAACGCTCTCCCCTTTAATTTGGTGAAAGATCCATTTTTTAAATCTATGTTGCAGTCAGTTGCAGAATATGGAAAGGGGTTAATACCTCCTTCCTATCATGAGGCAAGGGTAACTTTTTTGGAAAATGAAGTTAAGTCAATCCAAGAAATTATCGAAAGGTACAAAGATGAGTGGAAAACGACAGGGTGTACTCTTATGTCAGATGGATGGACAGATAATAGGAATCGCTCTATCACGAATTTCTTAGTTAATAGTCCAAAGGAAACCGTGTTTCTAACAAGCATCGACACTTCTGATGTTTTTAAGAATGCTACGGAATTGTTCAAACTTCTTGACAAGTTTGTTAGACAAATTGGGCCGGAAATTATTGTTCAAGTTGTTACCGACAGTGCGGCAGCTTATGTAAAAGCTGGAGAGATGTTGATGGAATCTAGAAAAAATATTTTTTGGAATCCTTGTGCTGCACATTGTATGGATCTCATTCTAAAGGATATTGGAGATATGCCAATACATAGAGACACCATGGCCAAGGCAAGAAAGATTACAGTGTACATCTACAGGTAATTCGTTTTATTTGGTTCTACTATATACTGTGTAACTTATATTATTACTTTATATACCTTTAATTTTTACCATGTTTATTTTCAGACATGCTTGGGTTTTGAACTTAATGAGAAAATTCACGCGGCATAGGGAGTTAACAAGACCCGCTGTTACAAGATTTGCAGCATCGTATTTAACTTTGAGACGTTTGCATGAGTCAAAGATGGCACTTACGGCAATGTTTGGATCTGAAATCTGGCAAAAAAGTTCATATGCGAAGAAAGCGGATGGACAAGCTATTGGTGAGATAATTTTAGCTGACAAGAACTTCTGGTCGGCCATTCAATATTGCTTGATGTGCACACTCCCATTAGTAAAGGTGTTAAGACTTGTAGATGGGGATTCTAAGCCTGCCATGGGATATATTTATGAAGCAATGGGTTATGCAAAAGAACAAATAAAGAAAATTTTTAAAGATGTTAAAAAAAGGTATGAGCCGATTTGGGAAATATTGATCTGAGATGGGATTTACAATTGCATAGACCCCTTCATGCGGCTGCGTACTATCTTAATCCGAGGTTATAATGATTCTTACTTACTCATTATTATTATTTTATTTATTTATTTTTACAATTATTTGATACTAACTGTTTGTTTGCCTAGTTTTGTGATTGTAAAGTTTGAGTTATAAATATGTGTAGCTTTCATTATTCTTCTGATTTCAAACGGATTATGGAATAAAGAATGGACTTTATAAGACAATCGAGCGGATGTGTCCCACTCCAGAATTACGAGAACAAATAGACAGACAACTAGAGACTTTCCATAGAGCGGAACTGATGTTTGGAATGTCCATGGCTGTTCAAATGAGGAACAAAAAACAACCAGGTAAATGTTTAAGCATGAAAATATTTTTAATTTTAAATGTAGTCTTTCTAACTGATTGATATTTGGTTGCAATTGATAGCTTTATGGTGGGAATCTTATGGAGCTGCATGCCCAGAACTTCAGAAACTTGCCATTCGTATTCTTAACCAAACATGTAGTGCCACGGGATGCGAGAGAAATTGGAGCGTATTTGATCAAGTATGAGATAAACTTTATTTTCGGGTCTTAGAATGAATATATTATTGAATGCCATATCAAAATTATAAGTTATTTGACAGGTGCATACTAAAAGGAGAAATCGATTGGAGCAAAAAAGACTTAATGCACTTGTTTTCACGAAGTACAATCTAAGGCTTGAAGTGCGACATCAAAAGAGGGTTAAAGATGGTGAGTTCTATGATCCTATTTCTCTATCTGACATGGAATCTGATGATGAATGGATAACGGAAAGAGAAGATCCAACTCTACCGGAGAATACAGATTGGTTAGATATTAACGAGTGTTTTCAATTGGAAAATGGTGAATCAAGCAAAAGAAAGAAAAGAGGTAATTTATTATCATGCATTATATCCTTGGTATATGGTCATTCAATTTATTATTTGAATTGTCTAAATACATGACATGTATTTTTCATAGGACCTAGAGATATTAATAAGAAAGGGAAAGAAAAAGCCATTGAAGAAGAGGAACAAGAAGAAGAAGTAGCTCTCGAACAACTGAATGAAGTAAATTTCAGTGAAGAAAATGTTGAAAATGAAGAGCTGCTGGATTTAAATGATGATACTACTTTTTATTTCAGTGATTAAAGATAAAGCTTCCGGATGGAATTAGTAGGATAAAGCTTCTTCTTTTTCGGGCTTACTACGATTCCCGGGTGCCTCATGGACAGACACTAAGCAAGGCCTTTCCTTTACTAGCCTCCTCTTGGACCTCGGTTACTAGATAAAAAGGACATCCAAATATCTTCCAATCAGAATAATTGGGAGGGCTACCAGACCATACCTCTTCAGGAGTCTTAAACTCAAGAGATTAATGGGGAGAACGATTCACCAAATAGTAAGCTGTAGAAAAGGCTTCAGCAAAAAAAAAATGCCCTTGACAAACCAGCGTTAGAAAGCATACAACGTGCTCTCTCCAAAAGGGTTCTGTTTATGTGCTCTGCCACACCGTTCTGCTGTGGTATTTTCATGACTGTGAGATGCCTGAAAATTTCATCATTCTTGCAGAACTCTCTGAACTCACCCTCACAAAATTCCAATCCATTATCTTAATTCTTCTCCGGAGGGTTCCCTTCCCGAATGCGAATCTCTATCTATTTGCGGCTACAGCCTATTCTAATAGGACCTATATTCAATCTCTTATTTTTGTATTATACTTTTTGTGGTTTTGTGTGTTGAAAAAGTGATTAATGACATTAGCAATACTATTTTTGTATTACACTTTTTTATGGTTTTGTAGTGTTGAAAAGTCCATGTTTAAAGAAACATATGACATGGATTTTGATTATATGCAACATGATATATATATATATATATATATATATATATATATATATATATATATATATATATATATATATATATATATATATATATATATATATATATATATATATATATATATATATATATATATTTTAAATCTTACGATTTACGATTCGATTCGATTTACGATTTACATTTTTGATAAAACAATTTTCGATTCGATTTACGATTTAACAACCATGCGTATAATGTATACGCTAATACACCCCTGCAGTCGAAACGGGAAATGAGAGGACGTAGAGACTGGAGACAAACTGCTGGAACAGTTGAGTAGGGAGTCTTTTCGTGAAGATATCGGCAAATTGGTAGGCGGATGGGACGTGAAGGACTCGAACGTGTCCCAAAGCAACTTTGTCTCGGACAAAGTGAATATCAATCTCCACATGTTTCGTACGAGAGTGTTGAATAGGATTGCTGGATAGGTAGACGGTACTGATGTTGTCATAGTAGACAATGGTGGCTTTCGAAAGTGGGCAGAGCAACTCAGAAAGTAGGTTGCGTAACCAAGTCGTTTCGGCGACGGCATTTGCGACAGCTCGATATTCAGCCTCCGCACTAGATCGAGAAGTAGTGACCTGTCGTTTGGAGGACCAAGAGATGAGGTTGTTGCCGAGGAAAATGCAATAGTCCGATGTCGAACGACGAGTGTCAGGGCAGCCACCCCAATCGGCGTCGGAGTAAGCGATAAGAGAGAGGTCCGGATTGGGGGAGAGGTGAAGGCCGTGATCGAGAGTGCCACGAATGTAGCGAAGGATACGCTTGAGAGCAGCCATATGAGGTTCCCTCGGATCATGTATGAATAGACATATTTGTTGCACAACATAGCAAATGTCGGGACGAGTAAACGTGAGGTATTGCAGTGCACCGGCAAGGCTGCGATAAAGAGTAGGGTCAGCAACGGGGGGTCCAGTGGTCGAAGACAACTTGCTCTTTGTGTCAGACGGCGTAAGACAACAGTTGCAGGAAGCCATGTGTGCACGCTCTAGTATCTCGTCGGCGTACTTACGTTGAGAGAGAAATAGCCCATTCGACGAGCGAGTAACTGAGATGCCGAGAAAGTAGTGAAGATCGCCAAGGTCCTTCATTGCGAACTCTTTATTAAGGGCAGCGATGATAGAGCGGAGCAATTCAGGTGTGGATGCCGTAAGTACAATGTCATCGATATACAGTAGAAGATAGGCGCATGAACTGTTGCGACAGTCGCGCGAACTGTTGCGACATTACACAAAAAGTGAAGTGTCGGACTTGCATTCTCTGAACCCCATGGTAATAATGTGAGAGGCAAAACGCTTATACCAAGCATATGGTGTCTGCTTGAGACCGTAGAGTGCTTTGTTGAGACGACACACGTGAGTGGAGCGAGATGGATCGACGAATCCGGGAGGTTGCTCGCAGTAGACAATTTCAGAGAGATTGTCATGTAAGAATGCATTTTTCACATCAAGCTGGTGGATTGGTCATGATCGTGAGAGAGCAATACTGAGAACTGTTCGAACAGTGGCTGGTTTGACAACTGGGCTAAAGGTCTCGTCAAAATCGATGCCAGCCTGCTGGTGAAAACCGCGTACAACCCACCGTGCTTTGTATCGCTCAAGGGAGCCATCAGACTTGAGTTTCTGTTTGTATATCCACTTACCAGAAATAACATTAGTGAACGGGGGGCGGGGCACAACATTCCAAGTATTGTTTTTAATTAAAGCAGTATATTCCTCAATCATGGCGTTTCGCCAAGTTTTGTCAAGAAGAGCTTGGCGATAGTTGGTGGGAATGGAACAGGTAGAGGACGCAACTAGAGAGAAGGGGACTTTGAGTTTGTGGATGCCCGCTTTACTGCGAGTCACCATAGGGTGAGCAGGGGGGATGGGGGAGGTGTGGGAGTAGGAGAAGGGGTTGTGAGCTGGTCGTGGTCAAGAGGTGGTGCTGCAGCCGCAGGTGGAACAGGTGTTGGCTGTGTTATAGGACTGTTGGACGAACTGCTGGAACATGGTGGTTCACTGTTGGAACAGTTGGGTGAACTGTTGCAACAGTTAGACGAAGTCTGAGGGAGAAGGAACAGGGAGGGTGTGTTTTCATCCAAGGCAGAGGTAGGAAGTGTGTTTGTGGGGGGAGTTGACTCTACAAAAGGAAAATGAGTTTCGTCGAAGGTAACATGACGAGAAATTATGATTCGGCCAGTGGATCTATCAAGGCAACGATAGGCTTTGTGAGAGGAATGGTGACCGAGATAGAGTCAAGGAGTAGAACCGGGGGGCGAGTTTAAGTGGTGTGGTGGCGGTGAGGTTGGGATAACAAAGACAGCCGAATACTTGAAGATGAGAGTATGTAGGTTTGATGAGGTAAAGAGCTTCGTGAGGGGTCCGGTTTTGTGTGGTTTTGGTAGGTAAGATATTGAGTAGGTGAGTGGCCATATGAAGGGCTTCGACCCAATAAGTAGGAGGAAGATGGGCTTGAAAGATGAGGGATCGAATCATGTTGGTTATAGTGCGGATCATTCGTTCTGCGTGTCCGTTTTGAGGCGAGGTGTGGGGACACGAAAAACGATTTAGGATGCCGTGTTTAGTGAAATAGTTTTGAAAATCCGCATTTTTTAATTCACGACCATTATCACTTTGTAAGGCTTTGAGGGGATGTTGGAATTGAGTTTTGACAAGTGTATGAAAATTGACAAATGTTGTAAAAACGTCAAATTTATTTCGAAGAGGAAAAGTCCATAAATAATGGGTAAAATCATCAACTAACACAAGATAATATTTGAAACCCGTAAGACTAGAAACAGGAGAAGTCCATAAATGAGCATGAATAATTTGAAATGGAGCAACAATAGTAGATTTTTGAGAAAAAAATGGTAGACGAAAATGTTTGCCTAATTGACAGGCATTACAAAGCGACTCCCTAGGGTCTTTATTATGTGAAAGAAAAGTGCTAGAAAATAAACGGGACATGACGTGTTTGCCGGGATGGCCTAGACGCCGATGCCAAAGAGTGTGAAACGAAGGTGTTGCGACAGTGAGTAAAGCAGCGGGAGGTGAGGCGGGAGGAGGGACGCCAAATGGATATAGGTCACCGGAGCTATTGCACCTGAAAATCTCGACTCGACTCCGAAGATCCTTCACAAAAAAACCAAACGGGTCAAATTCAACCGAACATGAGTTATCGCGGGTGAACTTTCGAACAGAGATAAGGTGTTTGATGGTATTGGGTGTGACATAGACATTTGTGAGGCGGAAATGAGTGGTGGGAAGAATTGTATGGCCTATGTGGGTGATGGGGAGGGTGGAACCATTACCGACGACGACATGTTTGGGGAAATTACTGCTAGGATTAAAAACAAAATTGAAATTACCTGAGTGTGGTACCATATGAGAGGTTGCCCCGCAGTCCATGAACCACTATGACTCGGTAGGCTGCTGAAGTGTCACCGTATTCAAACGGTTTGCGAGATCCACCACGTTGGCACTGTTGCATGAACTGTTGCAACTGTTGATGGATTTGTTAGAGCTGTGGCATGGTTGCTGGTGCGGATGAACCTGAGTAGTGGCCGGTGTATGGTTCAGGTGGTCCAGTAAAGTAGGCTTGAGCCGCTGGAGTGGATGGGTGGTCCGATGTATTTGGAGCGGATCCCAGAATTGACGGTTGTCGGTAAGGTGCGCGCCAGAGTTGAGATGCGCCATGAGCACTATGGTAGTCGTAGTGCTGCATGGGGTGACAGTTAATGCTGCGACCTCCGCGACGGTTGGATCGGCCACCCCCGCGCTGATAGCGCGAAGAACCACCTCCGCGGGAACTGTTGCAGGAACCGTTGCAACTGTTGGGGAGACAGTACGCGTTGGAGGCGTAGAAAACAGCAGCGGTCTGTTCCGGTTCAGCAAGTCTTGTTTCTTCCATCTGAAGAAGCGATCGAGTCTGTAGAAAAGTGGGAAGGGGATTCTGAAAGGAGATGAGATTGGCGACGGTCCCGTAATTTTTCGGAAGGCCGTGTAGGGTTTGTAGGACGAGTTGTTTGTCGGAGATTGGATTTCCGACATCGGCCAAGCTGTCCGCCGTGATTTTGATTATTTGGCAATAATCGTGAATGGAGAGAGTGCCTTTCTTGAGGGACTTGAATTTTTCTTCAAGTTGAATTGCCCGATAATCTTTATTATCGGTGAAGAGAGAAGAGATGACGTTCCATAGATCACTGACGGTAGAGGTTTTTGAGAGAACCATACTGGACAAATCATCGTAGATGGTGCTGTAGATCCAATATTAGAGGAGATAGTCGGCGCGTTGCCATTCATCGGCGGAAATTGAATCCGATCGGGGTTTTCCATGGAGAAGATCGGAGAGGCAGAAACGACCGACGGTAATTGTGAAAAAGTGGCTCCACTTTTGATAGTTGGGATTTTTCAAATCTAGAGTAAAGGGGATAAAAGATTTAATATTGGAGATGACATGAGCAAGGTGGAAAGGATTGAGAGGGGCGGTGGAGGGAGAAGAAGCGTCGCCGGCCATGGAGAAGGAGGGGGGCGACGGCTGAGAAGAGAAGGGTGGTGGTGACGGCTAGGTTAACCTAATGTCTGATACCATATAGGAGAAATATAATTGGAGAAAGAGAGAATTATGTCTCTCACGTATATTAATCATATATATAGGTACATGTAGGAAACCCTAACCTATTACACAAGGTAATCTATTACACAAGGTAACTATAATAAATAATAATAATAAATAATAATAATAATAATAATAATAATAATAATAATAATAATAATAATAATAATAATAATAATAATAATAATAATAATAATAATAATAATAATAATAATAATAATAATAATAATAATAATAATAATAATAATAATAATAATAATAATAATAATAATAATAATAATAATAATAATAATAATAATAATAATAATAATAATAATAATAATAATAATAATAATAATAATAATAATAATAATAATAATAATAATAATAATAATAATAATAATAAT